>JAMLFT010006138.1:0-16504 GCA_026544285.1 Pachyrhizus erosus
AATAACCTACAATAACTAGATTTATAAATTTTCTGGTGAGAGAAAATATAAGAATAGGAAGAGAAAAATATAAGTAGTTTTATAGAATTTTTAGAAAAAATTGGAAATTTAAAATACTAATTTCAATATAAAAATAAATAAAAGAAAAGCTAGAAAAAGAAAGAAAAGTAAAAAAAAAAATTGTTGGGATTCAAACCCAATACCAGGAGAAGAAGACAAGTGTTGAAGCTAACTAGGCTAAAGCCCATCAACGTTAATTAAACAAAAATAATATATGCTAAACGTTGCATTTTAGGAAGAATCTGAAAAATGAAAAAAAAATGTAGGGGGAAGAAATTGGAAAAGAGAATAGCGTTGTGCAAACTAAGCTGGCAAGCCACGAGTGTAGGAAAGGCGTGCTTTATGTATATATGTAATAATTACAACAAATGGAAAAATAAAACAGCATAAACCAAAAGCGCCTTCGGCGAGCTCAAGGAGGGAACCTAACACTCTCAACTCAGTGTCTTAATTGCCGAGCCAAAGTACGATCAGTGACATCTTATCATTTTTAATTCTGTTAGATATATAACAAAATGGTTGAACTACCATAGAATGGGTGACACACCTCTTTCTTCCTCGAGCTCCCATCCCACCACACCTATAAGCCTCACCCTAGCAGTTATGCCTCCTACTCTTGCCTTCGCCCATACCTTGCAAATAGAATAAGCATGAAAATGGGATAGAAGAGTCCTATAAAAAGGAAGCCAAGCATGAGAAGAAAAACGCCAACAGAAGAAACTTGAACCCATATTTCTTTGTCACTTTTGAATCCATCTTCCCTTTTTCATTTAGAGACAAATTTGAAATTCATTTGACTTCCTTTTCCACCAAAAATAAGAGGAAACATAGGTCCAAATTGTAATGCCCCTTTTATTTATTTTTATTTAGTAGAAGTTGTTTCAAGAGTTATTACATAGATAAAATTTATATTGTACTTCGTCTAGGGAATTACAATTTGACAATAGGCTAACTCATCATATTAATTTCATTTCAAGTACTTACTATATTATACATACAAGCTAGAAGCGTTATACATCTCATGATCATAGTAATACAAAATTTCTTGAAAATAAAACTTTTAACTAGGCTTCTCAACAACCTAATTTAATCTAATATAAGGCTTGAGAGATCTTCTTCATCTATTGCATCTTCTCTTTGATTCATATTACCAGTTTGTACTAACCCCATTGATGATTGAGGAGGTTGAGGGGCTTGTGGTCATCTTCGATTAACTGGCACATTAAGGAATCTGGGTGGCGATGTTTGAGAAAGAACTACTGGAAATTATATGTGGTGGAACTATCAGGGAACTACAATGTTGGTGTGTTTGAAGGCGAATTGGACATATCCTATAAAGGTATCATCACCTTGGACTCTATCATAATTCGTCTCCCTTCTAGGGAGAAAATTGTTAGATGGAAGAGTGGTTAGAATTCGTCAGCCATGTTGAGTCTGAAAGAGAAAAGGTATAGGAGTGAGTTATCAATTTTGGGACACACATATAAATAAAAGGTGGCCTATCTAACATAATCTCTCATCTCACTGTTCGTCCCTAATTAGGTTTTCTAATCGCTTGAGGGCCCTTTGTAGCCTCCTATACTACTATCTCCGGGAGAGTTTAAACAAGCATATCATTGAATATCCAATTTGCAACTTTGGTTAATGATCTAGAGTACATACTCTTCCTGGTACTCAGTCTAGGGTATTCTCAACCGAATCTTGGTGATGCTCCGCTTTCTCGGGGACGCCAAACCAGTTTTGTGACACCCTCTTTTCTCCAAGCAGTTCACAACTTGGCACCTTATCTACCCTTAAGGTCTCACTAGAGCCTACGTACATTCCTCAGATACCTTCTGTAGTCAACCATTGTATCCTCCATCTTAAATTCTCACTCATTAGAGTTTTTATATTAATTTTCCTTCATTATTTCATCTCACCTCTACTATTCCTTATAATATTGGTACTAATGATAATTTTAGGCATCCATGGACAACATCCATGTTCATATCACATTCATTTTAGATTGTTTCATTGTTGTCTGAGCATATCTCAATTCATCATCTATCCTAGGATTATTCATGGATTACTGTCATTGATGGATAGTCAACAAGTATAATTGCCTTCCACTGATAGTGAGGTTATAAAACTATAGTTATATCATCAATCAAACATATTTAAATGCATAAATAATAATCATAGTAATCAATCATCCACATTATAGTCAGATAATAGAACAAGGATAAAATGGTCATCTTTTAGAATTATTATCTTTAGGAATTCTCATCCTCATTTTCAACTTCCAAATTTATTATCTCTGACTCTAGGAGGTTTTAACAGTGAAAATTTTATTTTTCTAAGATAAGGGTATTTTGGTCATTTTTATGTATATAATTTCTCATATTTATTATTTTATTCAAAAAGGTACCATATTCAAGTTCCTATTATTTTACAAACCTTTCTCTAAAGTCAACACAACTAAATATAATAAAAATGAAGTTTTCAAAAGTAAGGGCATTCTAGTCATTTTATAAAACAATTTCCCTTTTTAATGATTTCCTTATATTTTCAACTCATAACCATTTTTAAAATGCCTAAATATTGCTATAGTAGTCTAGACTATTTTTTTGGAAATATTGAATCACCTAAAACTGCTAAATATACATTTTTATATCTTGGGGGTATTTTGGTCATTTTGTAAAAATTTACCCTTTTAAATAATTTCTTTAGATTCTTAACCATAAATTTTTAAGAAAGATTCTCCTTTATGCAATAGAATATTTAGGATATTTTCCAGAAATTAGAATGGCCTAAAAACGACAAAAATATTTACTTTTATACCTTAAGGGTATTTTGGTCATTTTGAAAATAAAATTTTATTTTTAAGGATTTTGAAATTTCAAAAGTGATAAAAATATTGTAGGCATGTTTCTAAACAGATTCTGAAATTTTTCCCTTCAAGTTATTGATTAAAACATATTTAAATTTTCAATTTTCTCACTTAGGGGTATTTTTTGGAATTTTTCAAAATAATTTAATTTTTATCAAATTCTCTAAGAAAAAATTATCTCATTCCTCTCCATGGGATTAGAGCTATCCCCTTGTAAATTTCCAATGCTTGGATAGGAAAAAATAGCATAAAATTTCAAGAAAACAGATAGGGGTATTTTGGTAATTTTTCCACGAAGGGGCAAAATGGTCATTTTTAAGTCATCTTCAACCTCTAGCTCTGGTTTCGAACTAGAGAATTCGAATTTTTGAACTTCAATTCCTTTAGAATTTTTGGAAAATAACTTATCTAGAAATCATCGTTATCCATTACTTTATTATTCCCAAACTTTGATTGATCAAATTGAGCTTAGATAGGGTCAAACAAAATCAAATTTTAACAGAGTTTGAAATCAATAAATTCCAATTTGATTAAGGATAAATAGTTTGAATTAGATCAAGAAGTTATGCAAAATCCAAATTGAAGTAATACAAATAGTTGTACGATTCAAATTTTAAAAAAAGACAATTCCTCTTACCTTAATTGAAGCTTCCTCAATTTGTTAATGGTGAAGCTCTAAAACCTCTACAAAATCGTGATTTGTTGCACTTTTCTTTAAATTTCTTTGACAGAAAGGTTCGTAGTGGGATTTCAAAATTATTGCGACAAGTGCAAGGCAATTTGGTGGAGAAATGAATGAGAATTCGAGGATTGAAATTTTCTATGTTCTTTGAAAATTTGAACTTTGATTTGCTTCATATAGACCTCCGTGGCTTGCTTCCTTCATGGAAAAGTTTCCTCTAGGTATGGGTGGTGATAGGGTAGCCTTGGCAGAGCATGGGGTAGCTTAGAGCACAAGGTTCAACCTTTGAAAAAAAATCGACTCGAGGTTAGGGATGACAAAGGTGCTTCAATGGCAGTCAAGCGTTTTTAATATGGGTTAAATAGAATTTAATCTGTAAAAATAACAGCGATGCACCTAGCGGTCAAAAGACAATCCCTGTGTCCCAAACTCTCTCTTCAACCCTCTTGACACTCCCTTCCAATCTACCCCAAGCATTTTTATTATTGTGTTTTATTTTCGTTTTTAACCGAACTCTTTCATTACTTATACTTTTTATGTCGTTTTAATGTTATCATATGTCGGTAGCTCAGTTGGTTAGTAACATTGCCTTCCTTTCTCTGCCCCAAGGCCGCAGGTTCGAATTCGCTGACCTCTTCTTCTCTCCCCCTTCCTTTTTCTTCTCTTCTTCTTTTCCCTTTTTAATTTTATTATTTTCTTTATTTCTTTTTCTATTTTAAATTTTAATAAATTTTGTTTTATATTTTTTTAATTTCTTTCAAAAATCTTAAAATCTTTAATTAGATTTTCCTTTACTAAATTAAACTTTCTTTTTCATAAAATCTTATTTATTTTGATATAATTAATTTATTCTGTCTAAAAATAATTCTTTTAATTTTTCTTAATTCCTAAAAATTTATTTTCAATTTCAGAAAATCTTCCTCTGTTTTTACTTCTAATTCTTCTAAATTTTTATTTCTCTTCCTTACTTTTTTATGGATTATATTTCCTATACATTTATATTTTCCATTTTAAATTTCAAATTCTAACTAACTAAAAAAATCTTTTTTTTTCTTTCTTCCCAAAACAATATTCAATAATTTCCTTGCTCGAAATTTAATTCTAAATAAATTAAACCAAGAAATAATTGGAAATAAATTCTAGAAATATGATTATATATTACACAAAATTTGGGATGTTACACAAATTGTTGAATTGCAACTTTCCTAGAGCTTGCAAATATCACCGAAAAATTTGTCAAAAAATCAAAACAAAGGTAGGAGGAGCCTCTGATTTTTCTTATTTATTCTACTGACCCATTTCATATTATGTCAATTACAAAACTAGCCCTTAAAATCAATTAGAATGATAGTAACACATTGAATTCTAAATTCAATCTCTTCCCCTGATTGTCATGAATGTCCACTTACTGATAAGTGTTTTCTTATTTTAAAGATGAATTAAAAATTGTAACGACTACTTTTTCATTAATCAAAATACACATACATGGAAGCTACTTTGTTTTACTAAGTAAAATTTTCTAAAGATATATTGTTAATATTACGAAAGGAAAATTTTAAACATCATCTCCCGGGTCTTCAGAAGGGTCTTCTTCCTCGGACATGTCAATTCTAGATGCAGATCTGGCTATTCGATGCCTAGCATGGCCAGTGGAAGAGTTACGTGGTCTTCTCTTTCTAGGGTGAGATGGAAAACCAGGAGGTGATTCTGATACCCTTGGTGGTTCCACTTGTGTTAACACAATCGGGAGATCGATTTGTGCATAAGAGGTGGGAGCTAACGGGGCTGCATGAAAGAAAGTAAAATGAACATATCCGGTATATGTATACAATTGTTACAATGGATCTCTAGTCCATCGTCCACATAGGGGAGTTATTGACAAATGGAATAGTGGATGCAATTCCTTAGACATCTTTTCCTAAAATGGTTAGTGTAGGAGTGAATCTTCGATTCTAAATTTTATTTATATAATACTGGTGTACCTGAATGTTCATATACAAAACATACATACATATATATATATATATATATATATATATATCATTTCATTGTGTCGGGTCCTAGATAAAATACTATCGGTTATAGGAATCCCTTGCTGCCTCATTCATTCATTTTCACCAGAGGACTTATTCAATCATAATAACAAGTCCATAAGTTGCAATACTTTTGGGTGACAATTAGGAGTACATATCTTAAGCTGGTACATGGCTTAGATACTCTTTATTGACTTTGGTAATGCTCTACTTTGTCGGGGTTACCAAGTCGACATTGTGACTCCCTAATCTGGGCAGTTCACAAACTTGCTGCCTAATCACCCCCAAGGACTTCCACAGCCTACATACATTTCTCCATTCTTTAATCTCATTCTCGATCTATTTATTCACCCTTACTTCAATCGATCAAATCTTATAGGTACTAGATCCCTGGAATATTCCAATTCGACGATTCTTGTTTTCTATTTGGCCATTAATAGATCTGTCTCTGTCTCTAGCTTGAGGGAATCTTTTAGGTTTGTGAAGACTTATCGATCTATTCATTTCTTGATTTGTGCTCGTAATGATTATATCTTATTTATTTTGTAATCACCAACGAATGTTCATTGACCATTGACTTCATCATCAATATATTTACTAGAAGTATGCACCAAGGAGTTGTGTTAGATTCAAACAAAATTTTAAGAAAATCCTTACTCTTTTGAGTTAAATATTCAAGTATCTAAACTTCAGATAAGGTTTTATGGAAAGAATTATGAATTAATGTATATAATTACGTCTAAGGGTATTTCGGTCTTTTTCTCAAAGAGAATCTAAAATTTTTTTGGTTTTCCTCTTACCATGAAGTTCGACATGTTTTCTTTTATGAGCATAATAGTAGTATAGGAAAAATCTATTTGCTTGTTACAAAAATGGCATATTTCATTAATTGGAATTTGCAAGGGTATTTTGGGAAAATTTGCAAAAAAATTTATTTCAACCTTGTAGCTTAGGATCTCACTTTCAAAATTTCTTAGGAATTGAAATATTTGCTATTTCCTAATAATGAATAGTTTTCTAGACTAAAAATTGAATTTCTTGTGGATTTTTTTATTTTATTTTTTGATGATTTTCTAAGTCAAATAAATTATATTATATCTTAGACAATGTGACAAAGAGTTCTGAGTTTATTCCTTAGATTTTTGCTTTCAATTTAAGCCAAAAACAATTTTTTTTTCAAGTAGGGGTACTTTTGAAATTTTCATAAAAATAATTTTTATTTTACCCAAATTTTCAAAATTAATTCTTCTACCATGTTCCTCCCTATTTATATAGTCTTAGGTAAACTTTTTAGAATTTTTGGAGATCATTTGAAGCCTAAATCACTTAAAACAAATTTTAAATAAAAAAAAATTAAAAGGAGAGGTATTTTGGTAATTTGGTGTCCTCAACCTCTGAAAAGGGATTTTGAACCAGAAAAATTTGAATTTGGGATTTTATGTTCTAGACCAGTTTGGGTCCAATTAAGCTTACAGAATTGTTCCCTGACTCAAGGCAAACCTATTTTGAGTTTCAATTCAAACTTAGAGGTTCTCTAATGGTTAATCGAATGTGATTTTTCTTTCATTTGAAAACGAAAATTTTTCCTTCAATTATAGAGAGATTCATGGAGTTTTGGAATGTGTAAATGTGCATAAATGAAATACACACAATATAAAATAGTTTTGTAATCTAATTTAGAAGAAAAGAATACTCCTCCTACCTTAATTCGAAGCTTGAATTTTTCTTTAATGGAGGTTCGGCATTCTCTGCTAATTCATATTTCTGGGCTTGTTACTTTTATTTCTTCTTCCCAACGTATTGTTGGATGATTTTTGAAGCTAATGGGAGTGGTTTGACAAATTTTGGTGGGTTAGAGAGCAAATTCGGGAAAAATTCTTCTCTGCGTTTTTTGTGTTTTTCAAGCTTTAGTTCATGGCTATTTATACCCTCTAGCCACCGCCTACGGTGGTTATTTTATTCGTTTTAGGCCTAGGGTAGGTTTGCTGAGTCACGGCGGGCTGAGCTGGGGCGGCATTTTGCAGAGTTTTTGAAACTCGTCAATGGCGGTTTGGAAAAAGGTTGAAGAAGATGACTCAAAACGGGAAGGGTTAAAGCTCTTTTAATTTGGTAAGTTAGCAACGATGGGCCTAGCGGTCTAATTGGCAACGTCACTCTCTCATTCTCCTTCAAACCGAAACGGGGCGGGTTTGAATCTCAGCCAACCCCTTTTTTCTCATTTCACTTCTATTTAATTTAACCACGTCGGTACCTCAGCTAGCAACTGCGCACCCTTCTCTCTCTTAGGTCCGGGGTCGCGCCTTCTTCCTTTTTATTTCCTTTTTCTTTTTCTTTTCTTTTATTTTTTTTATTCTTTTTCTTTATTTTGTTTTCTGTTTTTAATTTTATAAATTTTTTTTACTTCTAAAATTTCTGAAAAAAAAATCCTATACATTATTTTCTTAATCATTTTAATTTCTATAAATTTAAAAGTGATAAATAAATAAAAATATATAAATTTTTAATTATTTAAATTTTAATAATTATTTATTAATTAAAAAAAATCTAGAAAAATTTTCTTTTCTATATTTATTTATTCTCTTGACCATGATTTATTTTATTGGTTATAGATTCTTAATTTTATATCCTTTTAAACATTTCTTTTATTTATTTTATTTACTTGTTAAGTTTTTATTAATTATATAATTAATTTAATTTATTTTTATCATCTATTACTTTGCTAAATAGTAAATAATTTCTTATTCCTAAGCTAATAACTTTATTTATTTATGAAATAATAATATTTTTATTAACTAGAGGAATAGGATGTTACAAAAATCGTTTAGAAACATGATAATAGGTGATAATTGAATGAATCAATTAGATTACCAAGGGTGCTGAAATTCTACACAAGTTGAATGAATTTGAAGGAAAACTGAAATTGAAAACCTTGCTGACAGAAGGGTACTAGTAGCAAAATAGAATAAGAATCTAATAATAGAAAGAAGAAATTATGAGTGTCAAGGAGGAGAAGATGAGAAGCAACAGAAAACAAGAAAGGAGGAAGAAGAAAGAATGATTAGGTGAAGGATAGAAATAGAGGAGAAGAAATGAAAATGTAATGAGTGGGAATGAGGAACAATTAGGGAGAGAAGAAAGTTAGAGAGAGGGAGGGAGAGAGAGAGAGAAGAAAAAGAAAGAAGAGAGAGAGAGGGAAGAAAGAGAAAGAGAGAGAGAGAGAGTAAAGCGAGAAAGAGAGAGGGAAAAAGAAAGAGGAGAGAGAAAATAGAGATAGAAAAAAGAGAGAGAAAGACAAAGGGAAAGAGATAGAGGAGAGAGAAAGTAGGGAGAGAAAGAGGAAAGAGAAAGTAAGGAGAGAAAGTAGAGAGAGTAAAAGAAATAAAGCTTAACAAATAGAGAGAGAAAATGGAAAGGGTAGATAAATGAAATAAGGAGAGGAAAAACAAAAGGAAAACTGAGCAAAAGAAATATAATAAAATTTGGTTCAATAAAATTTTATTTTTATTTTCTTTTATTATCATTGAATAACTTGTTCCATTTTCTGTATCATATATATATTATTGTAGAACAAGATAATTAATGCCTGTCAAATTAATCTTATTTGTGATGTGATCAATCTTTATAATTTATGATAGTATTCTTATGTGATAGTTGCCTTTACTGACAATAGAGGAATTCTTTTAGCTTAAGTCACTATCTCAAGTAGACAGGGTTTGGATAAATAACCTTAAGATAAAAGATGAGATATTGAATTATGAAAGTCTAAGTAAATGCCAAAACAAAAGATGAATGAAATTTAATTGATGGTTGGTCAATTGATATGGTATGAAGTCATCAACAAAATAAGTCAATGAATGGTAGTGGGCAGAGGCGGATAATTAAGAGACATACGATTGAGAATTAACAATGGAGATTTCATGAGTTGACCACAAAAGGTACCTGAGGAATGTATGCAAGCTCAAACGAGTCCTTGGTGGTAGATATGGTGCCAAGTTGTGAGTCGCTCAAAGATAAAGGGTGTTACAGAATCGACTAGGTGTCCCCGACAAATTGGAGCATTACCAAGATTTGGTTGAGAGTAACTTGGACTGAGTACCAGGCAGGATATGTACTCCTGATCATCGACCCAAAATACACACTTGGATTTTATTGACACGCTCGTGTAAGCCTTCCCGAAGTTAGAAGGATTAGAAGTAGCGAAGGGCCATAAACAATTAGAAACTTTAATTAGACACGGACAATGAGATAAGAGCACACAATAGTTAGTAAATATTATATGTGTATGTAAGGATAAAAGGCTTACTCCTACAACCCCCTTCTTTTCAGATGGTCAACAGTTTTCGTCCACTTTTCTGTCTAACGATCATCCCCTAAGAGGGAAGCTGGACTCATGACCCTCTTTTTGAGGATGACATTTTTACGGGATACGTAAGATTCTTCTTTCTATCTTCAAATATTATACCACATAGGCAATTCTCCTATATTGATCTTCGCTTCATAATGACTCAAATTATACCTCCTCGTTATGCAAGAATCTCACTAGATGTTCCAGTCGTTTTGAGATGCTCCCAGCCTCCAATAAATCCAAACCCACAAACAGACCCCGCTGCCAACGAAGCTAATAGCTTAGAGAGGGAAAATGAGACTTCTGAGGAAGAAGACCCTTTTGAATGCTCTCATTAGATGCTATCTAGGAGATTACAAATTAAAGTAATAATTAGTTGATCATTTTATCCCCTATAATGGATAAATGTAGAAATTTTGAATACAATTTATATTTTCAGATGTATCATATACAGTTGTACCCTTTAACTTTATAAATATATCAAATTGAGTTTTCGATGTTAGTTATATAATGCACGGTGACATGGTGATGGATAGATAACCTTAAATTGTAACCCCTTAATGACTAGTTATTTTTAGAATTTGTCTCTCTTAGTTAATTAAATAAAAATCTTTTTTGAAATTATAAAATTCAAATAAATAAATAAGTGAAAAAGGGTGTTACACTAGTTCACTCTAATACTTGAGCTACGTTTAGTTCTCCCTCAACACAAGGGGTTTCACTAATCAAAAACTTTGGTTACAATAAGTACAAGACTCTACCACTCTTAGGTATATAATCAAGTATTCTTTAAGCAAATTCTAGCTTTCCCAACTCAAGCATTCTAAGATGTCACTTCTGACTATAAAATTTAACCACCTGAATAAGTGTCCTCAAGTATTATTTAAATCTAAGTCATTTTTGGCTTTCTCAAGATCCTTTACATGATAACTCATGAAGTGAGAATATGAAAATCAAGAGAAGATTATGTAACATGCTAATAAAATAAAAGTATAAAATAAAATATTAGTGTGCGCGTGTGTAAAATAAAAGATAAACTATAATTTAGAAATTTTAGAATTTTTGGAATATTTATAAAAGAAAAATAATAATTATATAATACTATATGAATAAATAATAAAAAGGAAAAGAAGAAAGTGGAAGGGTCTAGGCTATGAGGCCACAAGTGATTATATAAGACAAAATGAGTATATGAGTAGTAAAGGAAAATATGTATATATATATATATATATATATATATTAAAGCTTGAAAAATAAAGCGGAAAAGGCATTGTAGGGGCTCGAACCCGCATCTTAAAGAGGGGTAAAGTAGTGTTGAGCCAACTGAGCTGGGAGCCACTGGCACAAAAAAAAGGGGCTAAAAACATGTATTATGTTAGTTTAAACAGATAAATAAAATCAATGCAACTAAAAACACAGAGGGGTGACTCGAGCCCAGCACCTAACACAGGGGTCCAGTGTTTAAACCACTCGACCACGATGATTCTGGTGCTAAGAACATGCCTTTATTTTTATACAAACCATGTGCATCCACATGAATAAATCAGATGCGGTCACATCACCTCGCATATCCCTTACAACCCATCTTTCCTTGAGCTTTTTCTTATCTATAATGTCCATCTCTCCACGAGCTTATTTTGCCCACAATAGCCCCTATGACCTACAACTTGCACAGACACCTCCACCCATCCCTCGCAAATTTAATAAGCCTAAAATTAAGCCAAGACACCCTATAAATACAAGATAGCCACGGACAGAGGAAGAGGAGAATCAAGAAAACAAAATTCATGAATTACCCATAGATTGATCTCAATTGACCAATTTGATTCACAAACCTATTCGAAAATAGAATAGCATCATTCTCATTCCAAAATAACTGCAAACAGAGTAGCAAAACCCAAAAATGGAACCTCGCCAAAAAACTAATTTTTTCTCATCAAAAAATTGAATTCCAAGTAGGAGGAGTCTCTATTCTTCAAGTTTTCTCTAGTAATTCGTTATAAAGATGTTAATTTTATGTTTAAACACTCAATTAATAAAAATGATGAGAATTAGTTTAAATTCAAATTTTGTTTTCATTCTCTACCAACCATGGCTGCCAGTTTGCAAAATTCGAGCAATTTTGCTACAATTACGACTTGAATTCCATTTAAGCTATAGGATTCATGATACGAAGTGAAGGAATAGATCAAATTGCAATAGTTGTAGGAATTTTGTCAAAATTGGAGTTAATGTTAAGAATTAAAATTTACAATTTGAATTTGAATTTGATAAACTAAAATTTGTAAGATAGGGAACAAAGTGGAGTAAGAAGAATTAAGGAAGAAAAAAATGAATGGTAGAATAGAGAAAGACGAAAGAGGGAGAGAGAGAGAGGAGAGAGAAAGAAGAAAGAAAAAGAAGGAGAGAGAAGAGAAAGAGGGAGAGATAAAGAAGAAAGAGAAAAGGGAGAAAGAAGAGACAGGGAAGAAAGAGAAAAGAGAGGAGAGAGAAAGAAAAAAAAAGAGATAGAGAAGAGAGAGAAAGAAGAAAGAAAAAGAGAGAGAGAAAGGAGAGAGACAAAAGAAAGAGAAAGACGGAAGAGAAAATAGGAGAGAAAGAAGGGAGAGACGGAGAGAAGGGGAAAGAGAGAGAGAAAATAGAGAGAAAGATAAAAGGTAGAGGGAGAAAATGAAGAAAGTGAACGTAGAGAGTGAAAATGAGAAGGTAAGAGAGAGAAAGAGAACATAGGAGAAAAAATAATAAATCTTATACTATAATTAGGAAGAAAATCAGATGATGAATGAATTTTTATTTTCACTTTTTCATAATTTCATTATTTCTCCTTATTTTATCTAACACATCTTTAAAAATGTTCTCCATAGTTCAAACGATGAAATCTGTATAAGTAAGCATACCAGATTGCTCTTTTATTGTCACTTGATTGTTTTGATGCATTGGAATGTTGTATTTAGCCTCTAATAGAGGAATTATATAAGACTACCCTATAGTATTGGTCTCTGGACAAAACTTATATTTATGAACCCTAAGTTAGAAGATGACTCCACGACTTATGAAAGTCACATATTTCAACGGTGGCAAAGGACATTTTATGTATAAATATTCCTACCAAGGCTAAGAATGGCAAAGAATACGTAAACGCCTGATTGATTGAGGAGAAATAACCTCAGAAGTTGAAATTAATACCAAGGGAATCGATTGTGAGAATGTTGGAGGAAGTTGTTGATTATCTGTATGTGTGTTTAAGAATAGATGGCTTACTCCTACAACCCCCACTTTTAGATGATGATGAATAGGTAAACTTCCAGATGTCAGATGCAGCTCCTAGTAGGATTCAGGGTACAGGTACTAGTGGACAAAGATGACTCCTAACAGTGAAGAAGGAAGATTATGTTTTAAAGACCACATATGGACTTTTGTGACTATATATATATTGTGTTTTGTATACCATTGTACTAACTATGAATGTGTGTACTAGTATGATTATGAAAGTTTCTTTAACTTAAATGCCTAATAGATTTCATTCACTTAAATTTCAACTAAATAGAAATGCATGTGATTAGTATTATTGTTGCCACCTACATGTTGCATTATTACTTTTCTTATCACGAGATGAGATTTTCAGCAATAAAGAAGAGAAGAGTTAAAAAGTCATTTTTAAAACAACTATAGCCATTCATTTGTAGATTATGATGAAAAACTTATTCCATTTTTTCCTATTAAGAAAATTTAGACATTTAATTATTAGCAATCTTAATAAGGAAATCAAATCATTTCTAAAAATTAATAATAAATAAGTAGGGTGTTGCAGATTACAAACTTAGCAAAGGTAAGGATATTTACATGTATAGGTCGTATCAGAGCTTAAAGACACCCTTCATTTAAGTGTTCAATTATTCACTAGTTTCACTAACTTCTTCAAGATCTTCATGTATTTGGTATTTATAGACAATGAGAAAAGATGTCCGTTGTGACTCAACATTCTTCGTTCTTCTTCATGTTCAACAAGACTCTTCTTTACATTTGTATTGTCGGTGTTATACTATTGTTAGAGGAGAGAGAAAATGTTTATCTTTTGTCTTTTTCTCTTTTTTACTTCTAAAGCTTTGGTAGACCAACTGCTCTTCTGAACATTTCTATTTTAATCTTTTCTTTAATAACAAACTTCAAAACTCAACGGTCCTTTGATTTGAAAGTTTGTTTATCTTCATCATGTATATTTTTTTTTATTAAATGTTCATTTGAATTTAAACGTTATAACAACAAGGATAGAAACATAGATAAATTGTTATATCAATTATCCTAGGTATTCAAAATGTTTAAGATTGATCATAATAAATGTGTAAGTAGAAAATAAGTTTATGTTTCTTCAAGATATAGACACATTTTCAAATCATCCGTCTTGAACGTATAGTTTTATAAAAACTTATTAGATGTACATTTTATGAAAATGTCTATTGGACATATCTAGCATTTTTAGCGTTATGGATGCTTAGCCTTTTTCATTCACACTTATGCTTCTATGTTATAGAAATACTACACTTTCATTTCTTAGAACGTATTTCTTTCAACATACCCATCAAATCATTAGTATTCATCAAATAATAATATTTTTTTGTTATCGTAAAAACTATAGATTTTCACGGACTTGACATTTATTCACGTCTTTGGTTCTAAATTATGTATATCTACATATGGTCCCTTCAATATGGATAATATTCTCCAAGGTTGTAGGTCTAACAAGAGAAGCTCCTTCTGGTATGAATTGTCCTTCATGGTTGGCCATCTTTAGATCTTTTCCTCTAAACATTGTCAGGTGCTTAACCCTTAGAGGTTGAGCTATAATACCAAACTATAAAGCACACACAAAAAACATAAGAAATATGGTTGAAATGTGTTTTCTAAAACTTTTCAAAAAATAGTGAAACATGTGAAGATTATTGAAAACATTTTCAAAAGCTTAAAGGATAACAAGAAAAAAAATTTTCAAAAGAAATAATTCGCTCAATTAGTAAGGTTAAAAAAACAAAAAATAAACACATCAGATTATATACTAGATCACCTCTACCATTAAGATCACATTTAGTTTTTGACAACCTACCAAGTTTCACTATATGTAAAATTACAAGTATTTTTTTTTTTTGCCAACTAACTTTTAGCTCTACAACAAGTAATTTATATCCTAGTCTCTTCAAGCTAATGAACCAAAGTATTATTTATTAAGTCACTTTTGGTTCAACCTTATAAGTTATAAGAAACGGCTGAGTTGGTCCTACAATGTCTATGACAAATGAATATGAACGAGTAAGATTCTAATTCTTAGATATACTAATTGGTTGAAAGCTTTTACAAAGGTAGTATTTTAAGTACAAAATACATAGAGAATTTTGGTTTATGATCTTTCAAGGTAGTGTAATAGTATTTTATATCTTCTCCTAACATGTTTTGAATTATTAATATATATAGGTGAAGTCTTTAACTATCCGTTGTCTCACAACGGCCTTCCAACTTCGTCTGCTGGTGAGTGGTCTAAATTAGCATTAAATGTTTTACACCAACTAATTATCAAACTTCTAATAGAATAGTTGACTTATTTCCTTTTTAGGCTCCTATCATGCTTCAGAAGTTAAATCAAGAATTGTGTGTCTTAAGAACTATAATCACAATTGGATGCGACTGTATAGGTGATAGGGAGACTTCTTCAATAAGCTTTAGGATCTTTTCTTCTTTACTCTTTGAAACTTCTCTATATAAAAAATTAATAAAAAAATTCTTATGTAATAATTGCAAATGACATAAATGTTTAGACTATTTTGAAAGACCTACATACCATATGATGTCTACAAACGATGACCATACAATTTGATAAATAAATTTAGACAATTCATTTATCTGCTTTAGATCATTAAACTTATATATTATTTGTAACATAAAAAAATTTAGAAGCTTGATTCGTCTTATGAACTAACAACTAATTTTAAATAACCATTTATAAGTTATAATGTAAATGTATTATATGCACCCATTCAGTATAATTATCTGGATTTTAAATTAATTCAAATTATTATATAATTAGTTATACCATTCTTCATTACAAATTTAATACTATAATAAAATGATAAAATTAATTATAATTTAAATTAATTTTATATTAACTTTAAATTAAATATATGTATAATTTAAATTAAGTAATATAACATTAAAATATTTATATTAATTTAAATTAAATTATATCACTTTCATAAGTTACTTTTTTATTTCATTAACTTTTTTTTAATATTTTGAACATTTTTAATGTAATAAAATCTTACATTTATTAATAAAAAAATTTAGTCTAACAAAATTTAATATTTTTTATTTAATTATACAACAACAGAGTAAGTAAATATTTACTAATATTAAAATTTTAAAATGAAATGCACATTAAAATATAATTAAATATTTTAGTTTAAATATATACATTTTAGTTGCTTTATTTAATTTTTAATTATAAATTTTTTTTTAAAATATTTAAT
>JAMLFT010006139.1:0-16502 GCA_026544285.1 Pachyrhizus erosus
TTTTTTTATTTATTTTATCTAAAAATATTTATTTAATTATGTTTTAATTCCAAAATTTATTTTTAATTTTTGAAAATTCTATTTTGATTTTCTTCTAATTCTTCTCATTTTTATTCTTCCCTTCCCTTATTTTTATTTTATTAAAACATTATAAAATTATATATATATATATATATTTCTATCCTTTTTATTTTAATTTTAAATTTTTACTAACTAAAAAATCTTCCTTTTCTTTGTCTTTCTTTTTTTCTAAACAATATTCACTAGATGATATCTTCTTCATAGGAATTAAATTCCAAAATCTTATTTTAACTCAATTAAATTGTAAATGGAAAAAGAGATAAATCTAACATTTAAATTTATAATTATATCAAAAGTTAGGATGTTTTAACTCTTTCCTCCGAAAAGAATTTGTCTCCGAAATTTGTACATGTAGAAGAATTGGGGTTATAATTCTCTAATTCTATCTTCTAGCTCTTAGGTTGCATCTCCCTCATCTGCTGGATTCCAAACTACTTTGACCAAGTTAACATTCCTACCTTGTAGTTGCTTTATTCTACGTTCTACGATCCTAACAGGTGAAACGTCATACATTAGATGTCCCCTAATCATTACATAATCAGGTTCTATTACGTGGTTAGGATCAGGAATATATTTTCTAAGTTGGGATATGTGGAAAACATTATGCAAATTGACCAAAGAAGGTGGTATGATTATTTGGTAAGCGATTGGACCAATTCTTTTCAAGATTTGGTAGGGTCTTATGAATTTAGGTGTCAACTTTTGGAATTTTAGAGCTCTACTTACATCGGTTGTTGGTGTCACCTTTAGGAAGACGTGTTCTTTTTTTGGGAATTCCAAATGCTTTCTCCTTTTGTTATAATAACTCTTTTGTCTATCCTAAGTAGCCTTAAGCTTGTCCTGGATAAGTTTCACTTTTTCTATAGTCTGTTGTAATATTTCAGGCCCAAGCAACAATGAATCTCTTGTCTCGAACTAGCATAGAGGAGTTTTGCATTTTCTTTCGTACAACACCTCATATGGTGTCATTCTTATGCTTGCATGTGTGAATTCTACCAATGGTAGAAATTTATTCCAACTACCTTTTTGCTTAATCGCACAAGCTCTCAATAGATCTTCAAGTGATTGTATGGTTCTTTTTGTCTGTTCATCAGTTTGAGGTTGATAGGCAAAACTGAGTTTCAACCTTATCCCTATAGCTTCTCATAAGCTTCCCTAAAACATTAAAGTGAAAAGGGGATCTCTATTTGATACTATACTTGAGGAAACTCCATGTAATCTAACTATCTCTTTAAGATACAATTGGGTTAATTTCTCCAAAGAGTATCTGATATTGATGGATAGGATGTATGCAATCTTGGTTAAGCGATTCACGATTACCCATATGGCATCATGTCCTATGGAGGTTCTAGGTAATCCGGTTACAAAATCCTTGGAAATATTGTCCCATTTTCATTCATGGATTTTGAGTGGTTGAAGATACCCGAAAGGTTTCTAATGTTCTACCTTGGCTTTCTAATAAGTTAGACAAGCCATAACGAACCTTGTCACATCGTTCTTCATCCCTTGCCACGAGAAAGTTTTCTTCAGATCTTGGTACATTTTTGTTGTACCTAGATGGAAGCTTAGGTGACTTTTGTGTGCCATTCTTTTCAATTCCTCATTGTAGGGAATACAAATTCTCCCATTCATCTAGATTATGCCATCCGTGCTCAGTTGAAACTTCTTTTCCTGGTTCCCATCAATCACCCCTAGTTTTTTTTGTAGGGTTGATCTACTTGTTGTCCTTCCTTGACTTGTTCTAGAAATTCGTTAGTGATAGTCAACATTTTGAGATATAAACTTTTAGGGCGTACTTCTACTACCAAGTCAAGGTTTCTAAATTTTTGTATTAATTTTAATTCTTTAGCCATCATTGTAGAGAGATGTAGTGACTTTTTGCTGAATGCATTAGCCATCACATTTTCCTTGCCTAGATGATATGATAGTTCAAAATCATAATCTTTTAGGAATTCCATCCAACGTCTTTGCCTCATGTTTAACTCCTTTTGGTCAAATAGGTATTGTATGCTTTTGGGATCGCTGAAGACTTCAAATCTTGCCCCGTAGAGATAATGCCTCCAAATTTTGAGTGCAAAAACAACTACAAATTCCAAATCATGGGTTAGTTTGTTTCCTTCTTGCAGGCGTAGTTGTCTTGAGGCATAGGCTACTACCCTTCCTTCCTACATTAATACGCAACCCAAGCCTTGACAGGAGGCGTCGTAGTAGACATCGAATTCTTTTCTAGATTAGGCAAGGTTATGATTGTTGCGATAGTCAACCTTGTCTTTAGTTCCTAGAAACTATCTTCGCATGTTTGATCTCAATTGAAGGCTTGGCCTTTCCTTGTTAGCTTTGTTAAGGGTAAGGCAAGTTTAGAGAATCCTTCTATAAATTTTTTGTAGTACCTTGCTAAGCTTAGAAAACTTCTGATCTTTGTGACCGTTGTAGGAGGGTTTTATTGCATTACTACTTCTACCTTGGCGGGGTCCATTGCAATCCCTTCTTTAGACACTGCATGTCCTAAGAAAATAATTGCTTTCAACCAAAACTCACATTTTGAGAGTTTTGCATATAGCTAACGTTCCTTCAAGATTTGTAGCACGATCCTTAGATGTCCTGCGTGTTCTTCGGTGCTTTTTGAGTAGATTAGAATGTCATCGATGAAGATCATCACAAACTTATCTAAGTACTCGTGGAAGATTCTATTAATGTAATCCATGAAGACTACAAGAGCATTAATCTGTCCAAAAGGCATGACTAAATATTCATCATGCTCATAACATGTATGGAATGTAGTTTTAGGAATATCTTATTTCTTTACCCCAATCTGATGATATCCGGACCATAGATCTATCTTGGAGAAGACTTGTGCTCCCTTTAGTTGACCTATGAGATCATTGATCCTTAGAAGTTGGTATTTGTTCTTGATGGTTATCTTATTTAGTTGGCGGTAATCGATACACAATCGTGGCTAGGTAATAGAGGGTTCTCAATGTTGAAGAAGGTGCTTCCATGGTAGTGAAGAATAAGAACAAAAAGGGATATAGGATTTTATTTATCCTAAAATGCTAGTGATGGACTTTAGTAATGAGGGGGTTTTCCTTTCAATTTAGTAACCTTATATATTGAACACACAATGAATTCTTCAAGGAAAACACTTATTGAAGGACAATGTTCTTTCTTTTTTTGTTAATGGACCCTTAAACCTAGATTTAGCCTGTTCATCTCACTATTACACTTGTTTTGACTATTCCACCAACCCCTAGTTATGTTAAAATTTGACCCCTTCACCTCTTTCAAACTTTACTATGATAAATGCTTAAGTTGTCTTATTGGTCAACTACTTTGGTCCTTCTTTGTATGATGATTCACCTTTATATGTACATAGTCAAACAAGGTACCAAAGTTTACCCCTCATATGTGTCTAGTTCTAAGTACACCAGGCAATCAAAATGTATTTCTTAGTTTGTCTCTCACAAATGCACTTGACCTTGAATATCACTTGTCCAATGGCTTTCTTGAAAATGAGGACGGTAACTTAAAGGATAAGGATTCAAACGCTAGTGATGACCTATGATAGGGATCCTAGTAAACAATGATTATTTATTTTTTTCATTGAAAAAGGGTTATATGATATAGATATTTGACTACTTTAACTTGCATTGTTTTTGGATGTATACATTGAGGGTAGATCAAGATTTTTTTGAGTGTATATGTCTCTGATGTTGGACTTATGATAATAAGTTTTATATAATGATGTGTATGATACAATGTATTTAATTGGTAATGATTCTTTATGGCGTGCATGTGTTTTGATGTTTCTTTCATATTTGTGTCACTTTAATTTCATATTAGGGCAACATAATTTAATGGTGAAGTATTCTTATAATAATGAAATGCTCGTAGGTGACTATGTTATTCAAGTAGAGCATCAACTAATATTGTGAATGACTAATTTCTAATAGAAAACTTGGTTGGCTACATTTAGCAGAGTCTTCTCTCTTAACCACCACCTTATTTCCATTAACAAAATTGGAATCGAGACTTTGCCTAAGTGACTCAAGCCTAGTAACACTGAAATTGCAATTAAGTCTAACTTTTTTTGGACAAACTTTTCTTACTTAATTAATTAAAATTCAATTATAATAAATAAATAAAAAATTATACACTATAAGAGAATTACTTAATTTAAGTAATCTACATAAGCTTCACATTACTCGTGATTTTATAATTTCTAATAAATTTTAACTAATAATAGAAAAGTTAGAAAATAAGTTACCATTGATCCTTTTAATCAAAATCTAATGATCTACATTTCATATGCATACATAAACATAACAAACCTAGAAATTTCATGTGAATGATTATATACACAAAATAAACAAAACAAAAGAAAACCATACAAATTAATAGAAAAATGGACAAGAAAAATTATCTAGATAGCAAAAAACTTATTCAGAACAATAGGAAAAAAAAAGTAAAACAATTCAAATGAGTGAAAAAAAATTAATAGAAAGAATTCATTCAAATATGTGAAAAAATGTAATTACACAACAAAAATAAATAAATAAAATATGTAAATGTGTGCAAAATTAAGAAAAAAATATGCAAATGAGTGAAAAAATAATGTATAAACTAGTACAAGTTGTGCATTGCACAAAACAAATTATGTATGGAGAATGTTATTTTCTATTCTTTTCAAAACAAATTTTTAACTTTGAAAAACTAAAAAAATTTAAAAATATTTTTTAATAATTAATATGACATTGTGAACATTTAATTTTGTTTGGATAAATGTTAAGTTTCTTTTTTAAAATAATAAACAAAAAAGAAAGGGTAAAAAAGAAAAATGGAGATTTGCATTAAAAGATAATACAAAAATAAGAGCACAAAATTAGATGAAAAAATATACAAAGGTAAAAAGTGATATTAAATATTAAAGTCACTTATTATGGTCTAACATGCAATCTTTTGGTAAGTGCAATTATCTATCTACTTTTTAGGTAATAAAACTTTGTCCTTTTTCTCCATTGTAATCTTGAGGAACATAGCTTCATGGCCTTGGTAAAATAGTTTGGCAACTACTCATTTTGTAGAAAAGCATGCATGGTAGTGTTGATTTATAGTAGCGAATGTGGCTATGACAACTAAAAAACTCCAACAACTTTGTAGCAATGATTGCGAATATGGTCTCCACAAATTAAGACAATCATTCATGTCACTTATTTACATTTTTTATCATAACATAACTTGTCAATGATAGAAGAGGAGGTGTCGTTCTCTTCTTAGAAATCCTCTTAGGCATCACAACATTATCAGGTTTCTCTCTTAACCATCTTCATCCCTTCCACATTCTTTACTAGTCAAAATTCCACTGTATATGTTATTTCCTTTTATAGTTACGATCAAAATCCCTTAATTAAGAGATTTGATTAGTTGTATCTTTTGTATTTATGATTAAGAATCATTGACCCTTAATAGTAGGTACAATGATGAGCATTATTTTAGGAGTTTCTTTTTTTATTTAGCTACCTTGTATTCTATTTAAGAGCACATGCTCTTATATCAATAATAAGAAAAAATCATTTTCTGACATGGTATCAGAGCTCTAAAATCCGTTGGCGCTTGTGTAAACTTGTGGCCTACATTGCCACATTTTTTTCTTCCGCTGTGTAGCATGCATTACCGTTTTTGTTCTTCCCCTTCCTTTGATGACCTATATTGCCTATCCTTTGCCCTAAAACACCCTCCACAACTTTAAATCTCACCCAACAAACCTGATAATGTTTGAAACAACAAATAACCGTACTCAAATGGTAGAAACTACCTCAAATGGTCTCACTTTGTTAAAACCTTTCTAAAAAGGAAGGGAAAATTGAATCATCTTACTGGTAAAGATGCCCTAAAACCCACAAATAGTAACTTTGGGGCATTGGATGAATCTGATGCAGTCGTAATGTCGTGGTTGTGGTATTCCATGGTGCCAGAAGTGAGTGATGCTTGCATGTTCATGAAGACTGCCAAGGATGTGTGGGAGAGTTATAAACAAAACTATTCCAAGGTTGGTGATGCTGCTCAAATTTATGAAATTAAGATGAAGATTGCGACTACCAAACAAGGAGACCGATCTGTTAATGAGTATGCTCAGACTTTGTAGAATCTATGGCTAGAATTAGACCATTATGAACAATTTGAAGCAAAATGCATAGAAGATGCTACTTTACTCAAACGTTATAAAGCGAAGGACAAAATCTATAAGTTCTTGACAAGATTAAATAGTAAGTTTGATCTTGTAAGAATTTATGTGCTGGGAAAGAAGTTATCCTCACTTAATGAAACCATGGCTTCCTTCCACACAGAAGAAACACGTAAAGGAGTGATGATGGAACCTTAATCCACTAAAAGCTCTACATTAGTTGCACAAAGCAAGGGAAAATGGCAGACTAGTCAATCTAGAGGTGTAGCCTCCACTTGGAGATTGACAAACGGGAGAACAAGGATTCTCTATGGTGCACCTTTTGTAAGAAACCAAGACACACTCAAGACAGATGTTGGAAACTTCATGCGAAGCCTCCAAATCAGAAACGAAATTGGACCACCAAAGGCTCTCAATAAGGAGGACTAACACAAGCCTACTTGGCTTAGTCAAGTGTTACAAAGGGCATTCCTTCTAGACCCCCTAAGGATTTTAATACAGAAGAAATTCCTTCTAGAGACTTTAGTAAAACCCACAAACACAGGTAGTTCTTCCTTGGCATTCTCAAGTAATTCCCAAGCCTATGCTCTTAGTGTTCTACAATCTATAACACAAGGGACATGAGTTGTTGATTCTAGAGCTACGGATCACATGACTCACTCCTCTACTGAATTTATCTCATATAGACCCTGTTCTAGCAATAAAAGAATTGCAATTGTCAATGCAATGTTCATTACAATTGCTGGAAAGGGGGATATTCTCCTAAGTCAAGATTTAATTTTGAGAGATATCTTACATGTGCCCAAATTATGTGCTTTTTGTTCACAAACTTACAATAGGCTTACAATGTTTAGTGACATTCTCTCCTACACTTTGTAAATTTCAAGATCAGGGAACGAGGAAGATGATTGGACTTGCTATGGAGGAAAATGGGCTCTACCTTCTTAAGGAAGCTCGTGGGACTAGTAGCACTAAGAGTCAACTTCCATTGTCTTTATTGTCAGAATCACTTCCTTCCCACAATAAAGAAATCTAGTTGTGTCACTTTCTTTTAGGTTAACCTTCATTTAGTACTCTCAAAATTATTTTCCTAGTTTGTTTCAAGGACTAGACATACAAATGTTTCATTATGATGATTGTAAATTTGCAAAACACAAACGTGTTAGCTTTCCTATCAGTAATAAAAGAATGTCTATTCCTTTTTCCTTAGTACATAATGATGTTTGGGGTCCATCCAACATTCCAAATATATCAGGGGTTGACTGGTTTGTCATATTTATTGATGATTGTACTCGGGTATCATGGATGCATCTATTGAAATAGAAAAGTGAAGTCAGTCAAACATTCCAAAATTTTTTTCAAATGATAAAAAACTAGTTTGGGACAGCCATAAAAAAATTTTGTTCTGATAATGCCAAAGACTATTTTAACCAAACAATGTCTTCCTTCTTCAATGCACATGGAATTATCCATGAATCATCATGTGTCCACACCCCACAACAAAATGGGGTGGCTGAACGAAAAATGGGGCATCTTCTAGTTGTTACCCAAGCTTCTTTATTCCACACAAATGTTCCAAAACAGTATTGGGGGGAGGTTGTCCTTACTGCTGCCTGGTTAATCGCTTACCCTCTCAAGCTCTTCAAAACAACAACCTCATTCAATTGTTTTCCAAGTTCTACCAACACTTCAAGACTTCAAATAACCTTGTTCCTCGAATCTTTGGATGTGTGTCCTTTGTCCATGTTTATTCCCCTCATCGAGGAAAACTTGATCCTCGAGTTATTAAATGTATATTTGTTGGTTACTCCCCTACCAAAAGAGATACAAGTGTTATCACCCTACCACAAAAAAGGTCTTTGTGTTTATTGATGTCACCTTTGTTGAAACTGAAAGTTCCTTTTCCCAACCTTATCTTTAGGGGGAGGGGGAGAATTCATGCATGGAAGATAAGGATGATTTGTTTAAGAATCTTTCCTTAATCCTCCCAAAAAAAATAATATACTTCAGTTAAGTCCTATACACACTCCCCTTGATTCGATTCTAGAGACAATTGGAACACCGACTCCAAGTATTGCCCGTCCACTACAAGTTTACACTCTTCAACTTATGCAAGCTCCAAATTCTAAAACCATACCTGAAACTGAAACTAATAAGACTATTTTGGAGAAGTAGAATATACCCATTGATGTTAGGGATCTTTTAATTGCAATAAGGAAGGGTGTTAGAACATGTACACAAAGGCCAAGGTATCCATTGTCTCACTTTATGTCCTATGATAAACTGTCCAACAATCATAGAAGTTTTCTTACTCATTTAAGCACTATCACTATCCCAACAATTGCTAATGAAGCATTGGATAGCAAAGAGTGGAGAGAAGCTATGAAAATTGAAATGGATACACTAGAGAAAAATGAGACTTGGGAGTTGGTAGAACTTCCTATAGAGAAGAAACTTGTTGGCTATAAGTGGGTATTCACTATTAAATATAAGGTAGATGGGGCACTAGAAAGGTATAAGGCAAGGTTAGTAACTAAGGGGTACACTCAAACACATGGGATTGATTACCTTTAGACTTTTTCTCCTGTTGCAAAATGAACAATGTAGAATATTGTTATATCTGGCAGCTAACTATGGGTGGAGTTTGCAGCAATTTGATATCAAGAATGCTTTCCTACATGGCACCCTTGAAGAAGAAATCTACATGGAAGTCCCACCTGGTTTTAACTTTGAGAAATGCAAGGTTTGTAAGCTAAGGAAGGCTCTTTATGGACTGAAATAGTCCCCTAAGGCCTGGTTTGGTAGGTTTGCTACAGTGATGAAGGCAATGGGGGTATAAACAAAGTCAAGGAGATCACACTTTGTTCATTAAGCATTTAACTTTAGGGGGAGTTACTGCACTAATTGTTTATGCGGATGATATAGTTGTAACTGGAAATAATCAAGCAGAAATGAACATTCTAAAAGGGGGTTTGGTTAGAGAGTTTGAGCTTAAAGAGCTAGGTAGATTGAAATACTTTCTTGGCCTTGACGTGGCACATTATCATCATGATATTTTCATCTCTCAACAAAAATATGTGTTGGATTTATTATGTGAAACTGGTAAATTGGGATGCAAACCAATAAAAACTCATATTAAGCATAATCACAAACTTAGTGAATTTGTTGAGGATGCAATCATGGACAGAGAATCCTATCAAAAACTTGTTGGAAAATTAATTTATTTGTCTCACATTAGACTAGACATAGCTTATGTTGTAGGAGTGCTAAGTCAGTTCATGCATAATTCCAAAGAGAATCATCTTAGAGTTGTTTCCTATATTCTGCAGCACTTGAAAGGAACTCCTAGAAAAGGAATTTTATTTACGAAAGGGGAGGAAATGACTTTGGAGGCCTATACAGATGCTGACTATGCTGGATCCATAGATGACAGAAGATCCACCTCTGGACACTACACTTTTCTTGGAGGAAACTTGGTCAATAGAAGGAGCAAAAAAAAGAACGTTGTTGCAAGGTCAAGTGAAGAAGTAGAATTTCGGGCTATGGCCTTAGGAATTTGTTAACTCCTATGGCTAAAAATAATTCTAGATGACCTAAAGATTAAGTGGAATAGACCTATGAAGCTATATTGTGATAACAAGTCAGCAATAAACATTGCTCATAATCTAGTGCAACATGATAGGACCAAACATGTTGAAGTAGATAGACACTTCGTAAAGGAAAAGTTGGATAATGGAACAATCTGTACACCATTTGTATCCACAGGAAATCAGTTGGCAGATGTCCTAACAAAAGGATTAAGTGGCTCTACATTTCAAGCTATTATTGGCAAGTTGGGAATGGATAACATCCACTCACCAACTTGAGGGGGAGTGTCAGAATCCCAATGTATGTGTTATTTCCTTTTATAGTTAGGATCAAAATCCCATAATTAAGAGATTTGATTAGTTGTATCATTTGTATTTATGAATAAGAATCATTGACCCTTAATTATAGGAATTAATAGTTGGTATAATGATGAGCATTATTTTAGAGTTTCCTTTTTTTTAGACTACCTTGTATTCTATTTAAGAGCACATGCTTTTCTATCAATAATAAGAAAAAAAATCATTTTTGACATTACCCAACAACCAACATCCACACCAATAAGCCTCAACTAAATGCTATAGGAGGGAACAATTCCCTCTCTACATCCAACTTGATTGCTACTTCTACATGTCGCGTAGGATCATTCATGGATTATTTCTCATGGGTAGAGTTGAAATAGTCATATTGTGGCATGGTTGTAAATTAGAAAGCCCAAATGTAACTACAAACCATAAAAGTTGCGTAAATAAAAAACCACAAGCTTGCCATCCTCCTTTGATTATTTATTGCATCAAGGGGTACCTTTGAGGGTTAGAAATATTCATTTGATTTTAATAATTATTATTTGGTTCCATTGAAAAAATTGTTGCTTGGGTGTAGTCTTTTCCTTTACACATATATGTGTTTCAATCTCGTTAATCCTTTTTTTGTGTGCATAGAAGTTCAATTCTTTCCTTGATTTCTAAAATGCATGTCAATAATTCACTTACATATTATATTGCTTTTAAGGTATCTCTTTCTAAAACCAATATCCTTTGTCACATTGATTTCAATATTAGTTTACTTGTTTCATTATTTTTCTTTTTTCAAATGGGATTAAATTTGTTTCTTATGGTATCATGCTTTATGTGAAAAGTTATAGCTTGTACTTTTACCTTATAAACTAAAAAGGGGGCATAAAGCTTCCTTATGACATTAAACTTGTGTAAATGTTTTTCATTGTCTTTTGTTTCAATTTTTTTATTTCTTATTTTATTAGAGTAAATTAAATGTAAAAGGTTTATTATTGTAACATCCTACTTTTAATATAATAAAAATTATAACTTTAAAATTAGAAATTGGTCTTTCCTCATTTAAATATTTTAGTTTAGTCCAAATAAGGTTTATAATTTTAAATTTTATGAGAAATATTATCTTGTAGATAATATGGAGAAAGAGAAATTATAATTACTCAAATTGAGTTAAAAGAAATAAGCTTAAATAATAATATAAATCAATAGAAATAGTTTGATTTTGAATAAAAAATAGATTTAGATATTTTAGATAAAATATAAATAAAAGAAAAAAAGAATAAAAATTAGAAAATCAGAATCTAAACTTTTAGAAGTCAAAAATAAAATTTTATTAATTAAATAGAAATAAATAAATATTTAGATAAATGAAATAAATAAATTTTATCAAAATAAAATAATTTTTTGTTGGAGAAAAATATAGGAATAACAGGGGAAAAGTATAAATTAATTTATAGGATTTTTGGAAAACATACATTCCTATACAACCAATCCATTCCTAGTACTAAATCTAATTTGGATAGAGGTAAACAAACAAGATTTATTATGAAATTATGACCTTCTAGAAAAACAGGACATCTTATACAAGCTTGTGATATGACTATAGGTTTATTGGTAGGCGTATTTATAGTTAAGATATATGGTAAAGGAGTCATGGGTCAGACTAGATGTTTTGCACAATCATAAGATATGAAGGAATGAGTTACACTAGAATCGAAAAGTACATCTACAAATTTATCGCGGATAAGATACTTACTGCGGATCAAGTCGTTTGAGGTAGTTGCTTCAGATCCACTCATCGTGAACACACTTCTTGTTATTTTTGACTTCTCATGGTTATGTGCCGGTTTCTTAGCGCTTGATGCTTCCTTTTTTACGGACCAATAATCCTTAGCCAGATGCCCCATCTTTCTGCAATTGTTGCAGGTAAAGTTCTTTTGGAGGCAATCTCTTATATAGTGCGATCCACCATATTTAAAGCATTTTACTGGCATATCAATTGATAGAGGTGGAACATTTGGTATGGAACTCCCTACAGACAGGCTTGGCCTAAATGATCCACTTCCTTGAGATGGTGGCCTCTTATAGGGCTTCTTTGGGTATCTAAAGGGTCTTTTTTGATGTTTCTATAGTCCTCTAGTATTCTGTTTAAAGGTTTCCCACAAAATAAAGTAATTGTGCTGAGGTATAATAGGTCGTGTAATTCTCCACCAATTCTCCGCCTCTCCAACGAACATAAATATTGCGAAATTGACTTTGTGTTCCTCCATACAAGACATGACAATAAGTATCTTCTCAATTTTTGTGATCCAATTTTGTTCTCCTTCAGGGTTGAAGGAACCATTAAATCTAGGTGGATTGTTCTTATGGAAGGATGTGAGTCCTCTGTACTTCGCAGGTTCCTTGTTTCTATCTTGCGTTATCCTTTCCAAGACCTAAGTTATTTAGTCCAGTACTTATTGAGTGTTGCTTCCTAGAGGTCTTTCGACTATATTATCCTGTAGATACAACAGATGATTCCAAGGTTACTTGACTTATTCCTAAATAGTAAAAACTTATTTTATTGATTAGTACTATCTGTATTTACACTACTACCTAAATAGTGATAGTAAATGTTTCAAGGTTTCTTCGACTAAAAGATCGAACCAGGCTCCGATACCATTAATTGTAACGCCCATTTTTATCATTTTTATTTTATTAGTAATTACTTCCAGAGTTAATGCACAGATAAAAAGTTACAACTTAATCAATTTGTGGAGTTACAATTTGACAATAAGATAACTCATTATACTATTTTCATTCCAAGTTTTCATTACATAACATATATACAAGGTAGAGAAAGATATATATTCTTTAAACGTCATGAGACAAACACTAGAAACAAAAGTCCTTTATTTATTTATTCTAATCTAATCAGAAGTTTCAGATAGATCTTCTTCATCTATTGATTCCTCTTTATGATTCATATTGCAAGCTTAAACTGACCCCATTGATGATTGTGGTGGTTGAGGGGTTGGTGACCTTCTCCGGTTAGCTAGTATATTTAGAAATTTGGGTGGTAGGGTTTCAGAAAGAACTATTGGCAAGTCTACATGGTGAAACTACCAAGGTACCACAATGCTAGTGGGTCTAAAAGCCAAACAGACGTACCCGATGAAGGTATCGTCACCTTAGACCCTATCATATGTCCATCTCCTTTCCATGGGCAACATTATCAAATGGAAAAGAGGTTGGAATTCCTCTGCCATGCTTAGTTTGTAAGAGACAAGGATGTACGAGTGAGTCATTAATTCAGGGATAAGCTTAAAATAGGGGTAGTCTTATTTAACGTATACCCTCATCTCACAGATCGTACCTAAAAAGATTTTCCAATTATTTTTGGGCCCTTCGTAGCCTCCTATACTAACTTTGGGAGGACTTACACAAGTGTATTATTTAATGTCTAATTTGTAACTTTTGGTTGACGACCGGGAGTACGTACCCTAATTGGTACTTGGTTTAGAGTATTCTCAACTGAATCTTGGTAATGCTTCGCTTTGTCGGGGACGCCAAGCTGGTTCCGTTACACCCGTTTTTCTCTGAGCAGTTCACAACTTGGCACCTTATCTACCCCCAAGGTCTCACTAGAGCCTGCATACATTCCTCAAGTACCTTTTATGGTCAATCATTGCATCCTCCGTCTTAAATTCTCACTCGATAGGATTTTTAGTTTAATCTATCATCCTTATCTCATCTGTCATCTCTTCTATTTCTTTTTTTATAGTGGTACTATGTTATGTTAAGGTTCTCAATGGGCAACCTTTCATTTATACATCACAATCATTCTAGATTATATTCTCATTGTCTGAGCATAACTTATTTCATTAACTATCATAGGATTTTTCAAAACTTACTATCACTAATGGACAGTTAACAATAATATCTATCTTTCACAGATAATAGAATCATTCATATCACTTAAATATTATCAACACAATAAATTCTAATGCATAACCATTTATCCATTATAATTAATCACACATTTTACTATAAGGTAATATGGTAGGGATAAAATGTTAATTTTCAAATATATGATCTTTAGGTATTCTTAGCCTCATTTTCAATTTACAATATCTCATATATTTGTTCATGTATTATAGGTTGTCTTTCCTGGCTTAAAAGGTTCTAAAAATGAAATATTAAAATTTTCTAAGATAGGGGTATTTTAGTCATTTTTATAAAAATACATTTTTCTAAGACTTTCCTTTCTCAATTCTTCCTTGATTACTTTATATGTAGGTTTCTAGTGCTCTCCAAATAATTTCCTAAGTTCAAAAAGCTAATTGATAATTAATTTTTTTGTCAAGCAAGGGAATTTTGAAAGTATTGATAAACTTTCAAAGTTTTTCTTTGTATTTTAACCCATAACTTATGGAAAAGGACCTAATAGTACTAGAAATAAATAAAATCATGTTTCCTGCAGTTGGAATGCCCTAAGAATGATAAAATATTCATTTTTATACCCTAGGGATATTTTGGTCATTTTGTATAAATTTAATTTTTACATTTTTACTTCTTATTCTTACCTCTAAATTTTAAGATAGATTTTACTTAAAGTATCAAGGTACTTAGACTCTTTTCTAGAAATTTATTGACTTAAGATTGATGAAAGTCCTTGCTTTCATATCTTAGGGGTATTTTGGTCATTTCAAAAATATAATTTTTATTTGTGGGGATTTGAAATTTTCAAAAGTTATACTAAAATTTTAGGCATGTTTTTGCATAAATCCTAAAATTTTATTCTCCCTTTCTAGTAAGAACAGACTTAGAATAAAAAAAAAATTTAGGGGCAATTTTGGAATTTGTAAAAATGATTAAAAAATTTTATCTACATTTCTAAGAAAATTTTTCCATCATTCTTTGATACAAGGTTTAGCTCAATCTAGTTAAATTTTGAGGTTAAAATGAGTAGAAATGACCTAGAAATAGAAAGAAACAATTTAGGTGCAATTTGGTCATTTTTCCCAAAAAGGGGCAAAATGGGAATTTTCCATTTTAATCACCTTCCTCTAGCCAATTCTTAACAGAGAATTCGAGTTTTTCAATCTCAAGCTTCCTTAGCCAATTTCATTAATTGAATTATGCCTAAGCCTTTGTATGATCATGTTTGAGGGTATACTAGTCATAGTTATGGTTATTGACATCAAATTAAACCAATTTAGGTTCACAATTTGCAAGTTTTGCAACTAAAAACTTGAGCTCCATTTTGGAGGTTAATTTTTTGAATCAAAGTGATAACACTATCTAGAAACTCAATTCGAGTCATGTTTAAGGTTTATAGAAACAAAATTTAGAAAAATAATGACTCCTTCTACCTTTTTCAATTTCTTCGACCAAGCTCCGCTAAGGATTCCGATGACTGGGTGAAACTTCAAGTCCTTGCTCTTTTCCTTGAATTAGCTTACTCTAATGACTAACTAGAACATGACAAAAATTTATGGGAGGAGATTTTAATCAATCTCCTCTTGAGTAACACGAATTGATTCAAAAAAAATCTCGAAAAGCATGTTATGCCTTTTTGCCATTTCTTCCCCTGTTATATTGTGCCTTGACGCATTTTTTTCTCAGGTTCGTTGGCTTCGCAAGTGATGGGATGAGCTTCTGGCAGTAATTACAAGGCGTGGGTGAGGTCTGATGAGGTATAGAGCGATTGGTTCGAGGTTGCAGGGTGTGGAGATCACATAGGTTGGGGATGAAGGTGGACAAAACAAGAGATAGGCGGAGTTGATGTCATGAGCTTCAATTGGTTAGCGAAGTTGCAATAACTTAAGTAGGTTTGGAGGTGTATTATTGATACCGAACGTGGCCTGCCTCAGCGGTTAAGATGCTGAGCCTACGTCGCCAGGTCCTGCCCTTGAACCCATTTGAGGCGCCTTTCCTTTTCTCGTTTTCGTTTTAGTCACTTATATTCTCAACATTAACTTAAATATTTTCTGATGTGTTCCCTATCACCTTGAGCACTCTAGCTTAGTTGGCAATTGGTATCTTTGACTCTTATGGACCCGTGTTTGAGCCTTCCTAGGTACATTCCGTTCTGATTTTTTCACCTTCCTTCCTTTTCTCTTTTCTTCTTCCCCCTTTTTTTAATAAATATTTATTCTCTATTTTTAATTTTTAATTTGATTTTAAATTTCTAAATTCCTAAGAAAAATCCTCAAAACTTAATTTATATTTTCTTTTACTGTTTTAAGTTTCCTTTCTATATAATTTATTTATTTGATACAACTTAATTTATTTAAAACTACTTATTTAATTTTACTTAATTCTTAAAATTTTCTTTTAAACTCCAAAAATTTTAATTTTGACTTTGCTTCTAATTCTTC
>JAMLFT010006140.1:0-16501 GCA_026544285.1 Pachyrhizus erosus
ATATCTAATTTTTATTATTTTTGTTTTTTAAGTTTTTAATAATTGTAATATCTTTTTTAGCATACTATTATATTAATATTTTTTTAGTTCTTATAATATTATTTTAAAATTTTGCTATTATAATAATAATTTTACATATTTAATCGTAATAATAAAAATGCTAGGATGTTTTTTTTACAACATATTAATATTATTGTGCCAAATTTATAATTTTTATTCAAAACGTTAGTTTTTAAATTACTGTAAAATAATTTGATGTTTGCTATAGTTATAATTGCATAAATTATATATATTGTAGATCAGGAGGATGTTATATTCAATGTCACCGTAATTTTTAATTACAAAAGCTTCTTTTACAACTGTCCATATGAATATTGTAATTTCTAGACGAAAAAATAATCTCTCATAATCAATTGTTTCATTCCTTATTCCTTTTATGTACGGATAAGTGACTCATCTGCATACCCAAAATGTCCTAAAAATAACTAAATATCAAATTACAAATAGTATTCTGCAATGAATAGTAAAAGATAAACTTCTCAATTATAATGTTTATTGATAACTGTTATATATATATATATATATATTAGATATGTTTTAAGATTGTATTTATCTACATTTACTCACAAACATTAAAAATAGTGACGAAACTATAATTGTGATCATGATTATAATTTATAATCTCGAAATTCTAGCATTCATAAGAGTAAAATGTAAAACACATTCTTTAACACATATTTTTTAATATAAGATCTATTTTTCTTATTTATATAAATAGATCTATCTGTATTTTAAAACTTCCAGTTGAATTATATACAAATATCATTATATAATAACATGTATTAAAATAGTAAGGATAAAAACATATTATATTTCTTATAATAAATATGATTTTTGGAATAGGAATAAATAAACTATAAAAATATCTACGTGATTCTTTATTAAATCCAAACAATATTTTCATAGGCGTTTGTCTCGAGCCAATTGGGGGACCGAATTGATTATAAAAATATGGGTTTCGTTAGTCGATTTATCAGTGAAAAAATAATTATCCAGACACGAAAATAAAGATATCTGTTGTCAATACCAAGAATAGAATAGGAACTATCATTTATATGCAATTGTACATAGGTACTTTATATATCAACATATTTTACAATTAACAATAAAGATGTACTAATTCATTACTTCTTTTTATTCTACAGCGGATAATTTGAAAACTTAAATCCTGTTTTGTACCATCAAATTATTGTTAGGCATAATTTGAACTGTATTAATTATTTTCAAGATGAAAGCGCCATCCAGCAGTATGCCTCATCACTTTCCACTACAAGGGTAGAGTATTGAATAGTTTGCATGGAAATAAATTAAATTTGTAAACTGAAGATCAATTTAATTCAATGAATATAGACTTTGTTGCTGTCTGTATGATCGTTACCAATTGTCATGCTTCCCCTCTTTTGCTCCTTGAGAAAGGAATAGATGGGAAAAAGATAGACAACACAAGTCAAAGAAAGTTAGATATGTTTCCAACCAAGTACTAATTCAAAGCTTCTGTCTCACTTTTGTTTGTTAATTCCCCACCGCCACTTCCTTGTCTCTATTTCTATGATCTTTTAAGGGATCAAAAGTAACATTCCATGTGGTCTTCATTATTTGTTGTTCTTGAGATGTACTACAATTTATCATTATATATATGAAATTGTAGCACTTAGGGAAATAATAAATTTTACTTGTCTATTAACACCCCCCACATGAAGTGAGAAACAACCATTAAATCAAGTTCTGATTAATTTCTTCCAACCTTATAAGAATATGGGTGATTTGTTAATGTATTGATTGCAGTCCCATGTCAGCTATGTTAATTGAAATTAAATTTGGTTACTTTAACCACAAAACATATTCAGATGCATACCAAAGAACTGATTGAGAAATATATGGAAGATACGTTAATTGCATTTGTGTTTGGAGTCCAATCTGAAACGCAAGTATAACGCGTCACATCGATCCTTGTTCAACGGAGAAGTTACTCTTTATAGTTTCTAGGAATCACGTATAAAACGCAAGTCTCCTTTAATTACTAAAAGGGAAACCAAATATGGTTAATTTACACAACTTGATAATATAGAGTTTCGAAAAACATGTTTGTCCTAATACCAAGATAAGAAGGTATAGTATATATTTGCTAAGGTACATATATAGATATTGACTTCTATAATCACACAATAGATTATGTCTATTATTTGAGACACATGAAATAACGAAGTAATAGTTAAAAGGACAAGCTGAGCAGACAAAGGTAATCTGAGAAACATGTAAAGGAAGCTTCCATTGCTGCTAGGCTGATGTGTTCATATTTGTGTTGTCTTTGATACCTGTAATAAAACAAAATTTATGGATCATAATTCGCAAAGGAAAAAAAAACAGAAAAAAAAAAGGTTTTTCAGAGAGAGATAAGAAAATCCTCAAATTAATGTATCCAAAGTCAAAGAAAAAAGAAGGAATTGAAAGTGACCACATATTATTTGGAATAGAAGCAATTGATTTGAAGATATGCTATATATGCCAACCAGAAAGTAGCTTTCGCCATGCTGAAGGTTCTGCATCAAGAACCCAAATTCATTGGTGGGAATTGTCACTCCAGAGGAATGAACTAACATTACATCTTCTCCAAACACGGTTTTGATGTCCATTGGTCCCTTTGGAAGTTCTGTTGCAATTCCATTGATGAACACTGTGATGAATCCTGAAATATTAGTGCCCCCATATCCTAACCCCCAAAATAAAACAAAAATTAGAACCTCAACCATAATTAGTTGATCACGTAAAATAAGGATTTAGTATGATTCATTTCAATATTTTAATTTGCATATGGTAAAGCAAAGCAAGTTGATCCTATGAATATTTCAGCAAACGCTTTGAATTTCAATATACTCCTCAAACTTTTAGACTATTTATTGAAAGTTGAAGTGCAAAAAGCCAGAACAACAATATCTAATGAACTGTATAAACGGTTACCGTGGCAAGTTTCTTTGATGACCACGTCATTAGTAAGATGTGAATTGAATTATATAATAATTATGAAATATAATAGAAAAATAGTAGTATTATTTTTATAATATTCTTACATAACCGTTTTCATAATTAATAGACAGAAAAAAAGGAGAAATAAATATAAGATAAAATAAATATTGTAACTGAAAAAGACTAAAAGAAAAATTAGAATAAAACATTATAAAATGTATATATAAAATTAATATTATTTCTTATGAATATGATGAACATTGTAGATTCCTGATCAACTAGTAACATGGAGTGAGAGATGCATATACAGGAAAGAGATAACCAAATTACCAAAAGGGGGAAAACAAACAAATAACACGAAAATGAGGGTAAAAACCACCAATCTAGGGCTTGGAAATCTTTGTACAGAAGTTTTGAAGAAACCCGAAAAAGAAGTGAGAGAAAAAAAAGGAAGGAACAGAAACTGCAACCGGAAAGTAGCCTCATGTTTTTCCGGAAAGTACAACTTTCATGCAATTCAAACACAGAACTGTCAAATCAGGGAAAAGGTTTCTGCTTTATTCTGCAGCCTACCCCATACCCGGTCAGCCGAAAAATCAGAACTTTTACATTCAAAGGCATTAAATATACTAATAAGTAATAACCTTTCAATTAATTATTAATTATAATTTCTATTTCACAGTATCCATTTTTAACCTCCAGTTACACTTAAAAAAAGAAGTTATTTTCTAGAATCAAAGCTCTGATGGTGAATTTAACACTGAAGAATTTGTATTTTAATTTTAATTGACTCCAAACATAACTATAAAGTAGAATTATGTATGTGATTTTTTTAAAGAATCAAAATAAAATCTGAGAAATAAGATAGGCAAGCATGCAATTTAATTACCAGCCTGGTAGCTGAAATTTGGATCAAGAGGAGGGTACAAAACTGATGATGCAGGTGAAGTGTGGTCAATTATTTCAGGGAAACCCATTTGAGAAGAAACTGAAAAGAAACCATCCATGCCTTGTTGGCCACCAATTACACCACCCCCACAAGATGAAGAGGAACCAAGTAAATCAAAAGATGGAGAAGAACCAAACCCCAAGGTAGAAGTAGCAGTTTCAGTTGCAACAAAGTTGGCCTGAGTGTGATCATGGGGAATTGCACCACCAACAAGAACCTGAGGTTGTGGCTGAGGCTGAGGTTGAGGGTGGTCAATGGTGGTGTTAGTGGCGGTAGCTTGCTGCATCATCTGGCGTTGGCGGCGGCGAGATCTCGAACGGCGGTTCTGGAACCAGTAGAAGACATTGGCATCACCGACTGTGCCAAATTTCTCAAGAAGCTTTCTTATTCTGACGGTTTCATCCTTGGGAGGGTTCACCATGCCACTGTTGAAGATGGACTCGAGTATGAGGATTTGTTCTGGCTTCGGAGTCCACCTTGATCGAACCGCTTCACTCCTCTCGGGGACATGCCTTGGACTCTTTGCCTCTTGCTGCCCCTGATCTTCCATTCCAATGCACAACAACAAATAAGAAAATGGTTGTTGAACCTGAAACCTAGGTAAAATAATATTAGACATATCTCTGTGAGTGGGTATATATATATATATATATATATATATATAAAGGACACGGAATACAGTAAACTCCTTTAATGCTACTTATTAGTTTTTGGACAATCATATTTGACAATCCAACAATGTTAATACTTTATTAGTCTCTCTGTGCTATTATAATACTGTGTAAAAATAAATTGGCTTAAAATAATTATTACTGTAACTTTTTAAGTAGTTTAATATATTTATTTAATATTATTATTATCTTATATCATATTTAATAAATTAATTAAATTTAAGATTAAATCAATAAAAATAATATTTTTATTTATTAAATAAATTTTTTTAACTTATATAAAAAAATTAAGACGATAATTATAATTGAAAAGAGAGAATAACAACATCCTTTATTTATCTTTGTCTCACACTTCTTGACATTTTTTATTTTTTATTTTTTCTATTTTTTTCAAAATGTTTACGCTGTTTTGGATGTCCGAATATATATCTTTTTATTTTATTTATTTATTTTTCTACACGTATCTTATCTTTTTTTTGAAAACAATCCTGTTTGAAAGTAAATATTAATGTCATTTCTTTTAATGTTTAATTTATTGAATAATTTAGAATTGTTGAACTAGCGTTTATTTGGACTTTGGAGACGCTTTTGTAACGCAGCAAATTATATTAACTTGGTAAAAAAAATGTAGAAGCTATATTTAATAAGTTTTACTTGGACACAGAGAATTACGTCATACATGCGATTAACCACGTAACCAAACATGCTGGTAATGGGAATGTGTGTCCGTTAATGTATGTTATAGAATTAGAATGTATACAGAGTGTGTGATATTGATTCCCAGGATAAAACAAAGTAGCTGCTTAATTTAACAATAGGAGAGTTAATCACTTAATACGGTGAATATTAAGCAGTGAAATTACCTTAGGATCCTTCACTTCTTGCCCGTTCTCTCTTATGTATGGTTGTACACTCATCTTAGTGAACCATAGTCTAAGTAAAAAGTTCCAAAGAACACCTGAAAAGTATGCTCCCGTGTTGTTCTTGATCATCTTAAACTCTAGGGTATGTAATTTGTAAACTTACGCATGTCATCTTCAGATTAATATGCTCATTCTCAAATGCGATATCATTTCCAAAATTGATAAGTTAAAATTTAAAAGGTGTTTAATTTAAATTAATTCTTATTTCAAAATACAAAATGTATACATTCTTAGAAATGTAAGAACCATATATGTGTAGATGAATCATTTAATCTATCTATCTCGACTTAGTTCTTAAGCATTAGATTATAAGTTCAATGTTTAACGCGCTATGGATCATCCGACTTATCTTGATCAATAGCTTTTACGTTATAGGTTCAATATTTGATGGATTATGAATTGTCCGACACTTCTTGACCAACTAGACATTTAAACATTTATATCACAAGTTCAATGTTTGGTGGGTTGTGGATCATCCTATCCATCTCGCTCAATTTAACACTTAAGCATTAATGTCATAGACTTAATATTTGATGGGCTATGGATCATCCAAATGATTTCAATTATGGATTACTCAATCCATCTTGATTGATATAACTTTTAGGCATTTATTCCATAGGTTCAAAGTTTGGTGGAATGTGGATAGTCCAATCAACTTGGGTCTTAGAAATTGACTCACTCTTCACAATCTTCATCAAGCACGTTGCACCCCTAGATATCGATTAATGACAATTTATCAACTTAGTAAGCAGAAAACAGTATTTACCATCTCATATATATCATTTACTAATGAACATACACACCTAAAATCATTAGGATGAGCATACAAGATTATGCATGCACAATCATGCATTCATTTAGGCCAAATAGCAAAAGGATATATGTATAAGATTGTTGGAAATCACCATATATAAAAGAAGGTGAGTTGTATGACTATCCTCAAGTTCATGGTTAGGCTGAATTGTAGGTGTTGATAAAGGCTTTGAACTTAAGACATTCATTCTGTCTTTAATGTTCTCCGATGTGAACAATATGTTATAATCATAGCAATGCATATGAACCACAGTCCAAGAACCATTGGTTAAACCAAGAACTCCTTTTAGACAATAAGGGAGGAGCAAATTATGTGGACGAAGGAGAAAGTTATCTCTTCATCCTCTCTTTTAATTTTCAATCATTTTAAACATATTTGTTTTACTTTGTTGAAACGTTTCTCTGGTCATTCTCATTATATGCATCCCAATTTTCTTTTCTTAGCTACCAATCCTTTCATCATATTTTTCAAAAGAAAAGATATATATTTCAATGATACAAATTAGAACGAAGCTATGTGGTTCCTTAATTTGAAACTATTTATTTTAATTATTCGTCGAGAACTGGCTTAGTTTATGTAAAAGTTAACCAAAATATATTAACTGTAATTTTATTTATAACTCATTTATTGTAGTTCTAAAAACAAATTTACAAATATAAGAATAATATTTTCTCAATTTTTTTGTTTTATTTTATGATATTTTAACTATGACACATGATTAATAGGGATTCAATTGAGATACATTAATAATGCAAATATTTTTCATGTTGCCAACCAAGCATATATTGTTATATTGTTAAAAAAAATGTTAATTCTTGTAAAAATATACTTTAAAAATTATATTTAAGACGTTATTTAATTAGTTAATAAGAGAGGAACATTTATACTAATCTTATATCAAAATTTGGCTGTACAATCTTCATTTATAATTATTCACAAAACTATATATGCTATATAAAGTTTTTTATAACAATAATTGAAAGTAGTTATTTAAAATTGAAATAGTTTTTAAGTATAAAAAAAAACAGGGTTCCTTATTGTTGTTGTTAATTTTGAGCTCCAACACTCGTCATCTTTTACTCTCTTTTTTTTCGATTAGTTAGAAATAATATGGATATTCTCTCGGAATATTTAAGATGATACAGTAAGGCCATCCCCAAAAGGATATTCTTCTCATTGTGTCGAAGTTCTTCAATATATATTTATAATAGTACCCATTTAGGTTATAAATATAAATGATAATTTTACAAATGGTAACGCAGAATTCCAGAAAATCCGTATTCAAAGCGAATTTCCGTAACATCATTAAGACAGTCTTCATAACAGGTCATAGGCTCATGCTTTTGAGAAGGTCGAAACTTTTCCCTTTTCACATTGCAAGAAATGATCGACTGGTTTTTATACCACGAGTTTTAAGATTATATATTTGCCTTTTCTTTTGCAGCACCTACTACCTGTATTAATGGAATGCAAATGCACAGGATATTTTTCATATAGGTTTTGTTAACATATGTCATTAGGTACATGTTAAGGAATATAAATAAGATTTATTATTTATATTTTTTATAAATCAAATTTATTTTTTATGAAAAATAATCATACTCAAATCACGTAGAATGATTAAGAGCAGTATAGTTATTTTAAATATTTAAAATAACTACATATTTAAATTTAAATTTGATTAATTCAGATGGAACAATTTTATCCTAATCAATTTACATATTCGGTGATTTATATTAATTATTTAAAAATATTTTTTTTACGTATAAGCTATTAATTATACGTATTCTTATTTAATAAATATATTTCAATTTATCAACATAAACTTTAGGATACACGTGATAATATCCCTTTTTATATTCGTTATGGTCGTTCATGACGACTACACAATTCTCTGACTTTATTTTATTTTTAACCGATGGTAATATTTTGTGATACTTTTTTCAATTAATTGGAATCCAAGACATGCATACAACATCTCACATATTTTACTCAACTAATTAAGTTAAATTTTTTATATAATATTTTAAAATAATGATATACTAAAATCTAATTAAGTAATAAATTCTTTCTAACAGATATTTGTTTTCAAACGTAACTTAAGATCAAACCCTCAGTGATATATCTGCCTATTAGCAACATATATTATTGTATAGCATAAAAATAATCTATACATTAAAAATGAATATTCCTTATTCAAGGAAAGAATTTTCAATTAGAAAAGGAATTTTATACTTATTAAATACCTTGTAAATTTAATATTATATTATAAGGGTAGATACACTCTGTTTTATCATACACATAATTTTCTAACATCAAAATATTTGAATTCTGTATTATGCCTTGTAAGTCGTTAGGTATAGTAAACAAATATTCTTTTGCTTAGAACGAATTAAAAAAAAAATTCAGACAGCCATTTTGAGGTCATATGAAAACATCCCTAAAATGATTTATTTGGAAAAATGTAACTACTAATGAGTAATACGTTTTATTTTTTCCTACGTAAAAATAGTTATAACCTGCACACACAAAAAAATATCTGTTGGTTGATAATCTGCTGTTGGATAAATATGAAAATTGAAAACAAAATTATTTTTCCTCTGCGCGGTCTATTCTTAACTGAAGTTATATTTGACATGTGAAAACTTAAATAGAAAATGTATTGGTTTTCATTTTTGTTTTTTTGTTCATCATGATTATTTATTTATTTAATGAATTTTTTTTAATTATATTATTTTTATCTATAAAATTTAAATTTAAGACCTTACGTTATATAATGTTTGGTTGAAGAAAAAAAGAAGGTAGGAGTTTTTTTTTAATCCAAGTTAGTAATTTTTAAAACTTTAGTTGTTTGGTTCAATTTTTAAGAAAAGAGAGAAGAGAAGCAAAATTTATTCTTATCTAATTTTTGTTTTCTTTCAGTATTAGATAATATATAGGGGAGGAAAAAAAGATTTAAAATATTTTAATTAAAATAATTAAAATATTTCTAATTATATTTTAAAATTTAAAATTATAAAGATATGAAAATAAATTTATTTTTTAAACCTCTTCCTTCCTAAGAAAATGATTACATCTCCTTTTCTCCATTGAAATCTCTCTCATCACTTTTTCTCAAACAAACATAATGTTTCATCAAAATTCTCTTTCTCCTTTCCTTTTTCCTTCATTAAAATTCCTCTTTTCCTTTCCTTTGAATCTAAAAAATCAAAATTCAATTCAACTCAAATCAACCAAAAGTTGGTAATTGATTTTTATATTTAACACAAGGATTGATGTCTTAAGCTGTTAATAATTTCGGTCTCATACTCGTTTGAGTATATAGAAACAAATTTATTTGGAATTGATAAAACTCATTTCGGTTAAATTTATATTTTGAAAATTATTAGTCGAAGAATATTCTTAATACACACCAAAAAAAACATCAATGTCTAAAAAAAAATTTGATTACCTATTGTTTCTCTATAAAATCATAAGTCTAAATTATATATACATATATATATATATATATGAAGAAATTACATTTATATAGTTTTTAATTCGAAAATTGTACAGAAAAAGGAGAGAGAAATAATTTTAGTAGTATAAAATAGTTAAAGAGATAAAAAACAATAACTAAATAATATAATACATTTATATATAACTATCGTCTTAAATTTTTATTTCCTTATTTACATGCTTAGTTCACGCATCTCTGTAATTCTCTTTCTCCATCACATGTTACATTACTATGGTTTTGCATATAATTCATTTAGTGTAGCTTCAAAATATTACGAAGCACTCATCTCATATGATCGTATAGGCTAGGTAATCAACGAATAAAAATACTTCATATTTGATTTTTATTATGATTAATGCCTAACATAAGGTGTAGATTATTACAATTTACAAATTTTTCCGTGGACAGGGTAGTAAGAACATAAAAGGTAAAAAAAAAATAAAATTTATTAATAAATAGAGCATACGAAGTACTCTAAGACAAAAGTTTTACAAAATCTGTTAGTTAACACAGTGACTAGATACTCTACATTTACACATTATAAAGACAATCTATTTAACAAAAAAAATTTATACTCAATTTTTGTCGTGTGTAAAAACTTTTTAAACTAACAACAATTACAATAATAAAAACAAAATTAGTCTCTGATTTAATGAATCGAAACATGTCCATGAAAAGATAAATAAAAAAATCTTACAATCATATCAAACTAATAGAACATACAAATTGTAAAATCAATAGAAGACAAAAACAACACCCTTTGTCTTAAAAAAAATAAATCTTAATCATACAATTATATATGGTTAAAATTATTTTAATTAATTTTAATTTTAATCACGTATTTAAATTATACTGTTGATATTTTTCTCTTCTTATGTTTTCATTTCTCACTAGACTAACTCATTCAGCTTGAATATTTGAATGTTGTTTAAATACCTAGACAAGTTTATAAGATATAAAATTAATTTGGGTCTTATATATGTATATGTATGATCATGAATGTTTTCTTCAATATTCTCCCGAGGCAGTAGATTTTTGGTATCTTGGCATTCACATTATTCAATCATGAACATGCTTTATGTGGGCTACGTGAGTTGTTAATTAATTCAAAAATCAAAAGTCCATCTATGCAGAGCGCTTGTTTTCAGGAACACTATAATTAAGGGAAGCTCAGGGCAAAACGAATTGAAAAAAGTGCATTTGACCATGTAAATCATTTTCTTACCATTTATAACTTGAATCTAGCTGTTGATCGAGGTGTACTTACCGTGTGCGAGTGTGGATCCGAGAAACATATATATTCTGACCACAATACTTGCATCTGACGATGTTTGATTCACCCAAATAATATAAGCACTTGTGTTGTTGTCTGGCACATGCCTTGGCTATAAATTATATTTACTGATTTCATTCATGGTCATGTTTGGTGGGTGGAAACATTAGTAAGGTTGAATAATGTCATGGTCAAAATGGTAAAAAGCCAGGGTTGTTAGAGTTTTTGGATTAGCGTGATATTAGTATAAATTTTTTATTGAATTTGATAATGATTAAGTTTTATTGAAAAATTTGATTAATTATTTTTAATAATATTTTTTTAATCATTTTTTTATTTATAAGATTTGAGTCTGAATCTTGTTTAAGATTCTTAAATTCAATACTATTCGGACTAATAATACGTTGATAGATTATTTTAGTTTAAATAATGACATCAAATTTAAATTCACGATATACTGGTAACTTAAATACTTATACAGAGAAATTTGTTAGTTGTAATAATTATAATGTGGATGAAAAAATATTTGATGAAAAAAATTATTTCTATGAATAAGTTTTGATACTTTAAAAGATTGTTCATTGATTTCATACTCAAAGATAATATAAATTCATAAATAAAAAAAACTTAACTTGAGCATGATTATGATTAAAACAAATGGTAAAGGGAGAAATCAGCTAAAAAAAGGTAAAGTAAAAAAGAGAAGAATGAATATTGAAGAGGTGTGAATGCATGGACAAAAAAAAAAGAAAGATGGGGGAGAAGGTAGCTAGGGTTTGGGCAAGTAAGCAAGTGCATGTGATGATATGCATGGAAAGGTGAGACGCAGTAAAGGATGAAGCAAAAATGATGTTAGAAAGTAATAAAAAAGGGGGAACAATCCAAAGGGTAGGTCAAGAAACCGTGCAATAATTTATTAGCAGTGACGCTAAGCAAACACAGGTTACAGTGGATATGCCTCTGCAACCCTCCCCTTTCTCTGCAACCTTTTTATAATAAACGAAAGGAGGGTAAGGCCTCTCTGAGGTGCCTTAAACCTCGAACACGTTGCTGCCACCTCTCCCTGTAGTTGTCCCTGCATTCTGCAGTGATAATTTTTTTTCATCGTGCTCTGTGAACCCAACGCCATTTCGTTCTTATGCTTCTCACCCCAGCTTCTTTGGAAGGTGAAATTACTCTCTATTTTAAAATGAGTGTTGTTTTAACATTTTAAATAAAAATTATATAGATTAATTTTTTAATTTTTAATAAAATATTAAAATTTTATTTTAAATTTATTTAAAATAAATTATATTAATTTAATAATTTTTAAAATTATATTTATCAGTGTTTCAACCATTATCTTTAATCATTTGATAGTTATAAGTAATGTATTTATAGATAATAAAAATATTTTTAATAAAATTATTTTAATAAGTAATTTATTGATGTTGTATGAACAAAATAAAAATATTTTATATCATCATAAATTATCATTAGTATAAGTTTGAGATATTAGTTATAAAAGTAAATAAATAAATCTTATATAATAATTTATTATTGGATAACAATGTAAAACTATTTTATACTATTAGTATATAACTTCTTTCTTTTTACTAATTATTGTTCTTAATTAATTTTTAAAAAAAAATTAAACATCAATCAATTTAAAAATTAAAGAAGTACTAGTCTTAATCATTATGTGTCTATGGTATTAACTAATATCTTATCTATATATGTAAGTTTTTTATGTAACAAAAAAATTAATAGTATTTAATTATATATCATATTAATATTAGTTGAGATGATAATAGTTTTAATATATCTAATAATTTTTGTTAAAGAGACGTTATAATATCGTAAGGTTGAAGATGATTTAAAAGAGTACATTTGTATTATATTTGTGAACAAAATGCATTTATTTTTTGGTCAATCATCACTTAAAAATTTTACAATTAAACATGATTGACTTAAAACATCTATTACATGGATGACTTCTTAAAAAAAATTCAAAAAACATGTAAGTGAAAATAAAATACACTGAAAATTCTTATATTAATTTGTGTTGTCAGCTATTTATTTTAAGAGTAACTAAATGTTACATGCATCACCGTAAAGGATAATCAAAATTTATGAAAAAATAAGGAATTATGATCAACTTTATTAAATAAATAAGATTTTTTTATACATTCTAGAAAATTAGTCTTGAAAATGAATTTACATTAAAGAAATTGAATTTGTAACACTTTTTTTATTTATCTAATTTAATAATTTTTTTTATCAAGTATTTTTATTTCTAATTGTAAATTAATTGAATAAAACTTAAAACTTTAAATGGCAGGGAGTTACAATTTGAGAATAATTATTATTATAACATTCATGCAACTTATTATTAAACATCAAAACTTAGTATGACATATATTGAAAAGGGTTAAAGTATGACTGTTCATATATGACATCTCCAAAACATTGACTATACTTTAATACATCATCTCAAACATGGATATATTAGATATGGTATTAGCTTCTAATTCCCTCAACGATTTTTAGTCAAAACACTCATAGGTGTCTTCTTCCTTTGGTGATTCTCCCCTTCCTTCTTGATTATTAGGTTTGACTAAGGCTGACCTTATAAAAGAATTTGGATTTAGAGAGGGTTGGACACGTTTTGGAGCTGTGGGAACATCAGGTGGGACTCCAACATATTTGGGTGGTAGCGTCTACGTTAAGATGACAAGAATGCCTATTTGAGAAAATTACCAATGAGTTATGACATTAGGAGACCTATATGCAAATCTCATATAACCTGTGAAGGTATCATCTTCAACCAATGGGTCATAGGTTCATCATCCTCTTAATGGTATGATCGTCAAGTGCAACAAAGGATGAAATTCATCTACCATTAGTATATGAAAGGTAGGGGGTTGTAGGAGTGAGTTATCTATCCTTAAGCACACATATACATATATATATCATTTCTAGCTATCACATACTCTCATCTCACTGTATCTTGCCTAATTAGGGTTTCTAATTGTTTAGGGCCCTTCATAGCCTCTTACACTACTATCTTCGGGAGGATTTACAAGAGTGTGTTAATAACAATTCAAGTATGCATTTTAGGTCGACGATTGAGAGTATATATCCAGCTTGGTACTCGGTCTAGGATACTCTCAACCGAATCTTGGTAATGCTCTGCTTTGTCGAGGACTCCAAGCCGATTTTGTGACACCCTCTTTTCTTCAAGCAATTCACAACTTGGCACCTTATCTACCCCCAAGGACTCATAAGAGTTTATGTACATTCCTCAAGTACATTATGTAGTAAACCCATGCAATCTCCATTCTCAATTTTTACTCGTTAGGTTTTTGATTCATTCTTCTGTTCTCATTTTCCTTCATCAATTCCCTTTTTGGTATTAGTTGTTAAGCTCAAAGGTCATATTTCTATGATGACTTTCTTTCATATCCATTAATTGATCATCACTCAAGTTCATTCAACCTTTATTTGAGTAAATTTTTTAATTTGTTACATTCATCTTTTATCCTAGGGTTATTTACCTAGTTACTATATACTTGAGACAGATTCATAAGATTTAAGGACTTCTCTACTATTAGTAGAGACATTAAATACATATAAGTATCATCACACAACATAGAAATAATAAATATCAATGATTAAATAAAATTTTCCAAACAACATAACAATGATTATAATCAGAATAGCAGGAAAAAGGGTAAAATTGTCTTTTCTTAAAAATGTTTATTTCTTTTTTTCTCTCTTCAAATTTTGTTTTACTATTATCACCCCTTGTTTTACTATTATCATCCCCTGTTTTACTATTCTCACCCCCTAAGCTACTATTTGCACCCGTTGTCTTACTATTCTCACTCCCTTCCTTTGTTTTACTTTTGTCACCTCTAGTTTTACTATACTCACTTCCCTCTTTCTCTTCTTCTCCCTGTGTCATCTAAACTAAACTCTCGTCCCTTCCAATTTATTTTCAAAGTTTGTCATTTTTATCTTCAATAATCTGGCTACTAAGATACTAACTTATGATCTTGAGGATTTTTATCCAGTTTTAATGGCAAATACAACTAGATTAGAATTGGAAATCATAAGTCTAGGAAGATATATCCAAAATGCACAAAGGTGTTGGTGAGGAACAACAATTTTGAATTTGATTCTTCTTCTGAAATAATTATAGGAATTTCAACCTCTGTATCCTATCTACAAATTTGCAACATCATTCCTAATTCCAAGATAGATTTCTAATTGAATTTTGTTGGTTGGATTCTAACTACAATTAGAAATATGCTTCAAATTAACAGAGAATAGCAACGAAATAGAATTCTGCTTCTCAAGGCGAATTCATATGGACTTATGACCCTAAAACAAAATTAACACAATTATAAAGTTTTCGATAAAGAAAAAATGAAAAAAAAGGCTCCTCCTACCTGTTTCGAGCTTTTTTGGTGAACCAAAATGAACTTTCTGACGAGGGGTTGAATTTAAGTTTTACTACATTTCTATTGATTCCTAAAAGGATAGAAAGCTTATTATATTTCGAATATGTCTAAAAGAAAAAACGAGGGAATTGGTTCACCCAGTTAGAGGATTTTTTAATTTCTTTTTTGTCAATTCTTTCATTTTCCTCTTCTTATGTTCTTTTGTTGTATAGTATCTTCTAGCCTAATTTTTAATTAGTTTAATCTCTAAGGTATAGATGAAGATCGCTAGGTAGGTTGCAGAGCTTGAGTTAGCATAACGGCGTTAGAGCCTCGAGGAGATAAAGCTCTGTTAGCAGCTTCCTTGGCGGTCTAAGGCTTTTAAGGATAAAATAAATAAAACTTAATGCATTAATTTATCATTAAACGCACTCTGGCTCAACGATTTAAGTCACTAAGTCCAAAGTGTCAAGCCCCTTCATTCAAGTACTCCTTGAGGTGCTTTTTGATTTCATTTTCTAACTTACCTAAGACACAACGCTTAGTATGCATTTATCTTAGTTTATTTGACGCAGATGGGCTTTTAACCCAAATGGTTCCAACGCTCCTTCTTTTCTTCCTGAATCTGGGTTTGAGACCCCCTGGCGCCTCTAATTTTTTCCATTATTTTGTTTTGCTTAGATGTAATGCATGTATTATTTGTTCCTTGTATTTATCATCAGTAACCTGGTGGTTTGATGGTAAAGCTCTCCTTCCTCTCTCCCAAGGGTCTGGTATCGAACCTAGCTCCTCCCTCTTTTCTTTTTCTCTTTTATTTTTTGTAATTATTTTCTTTTATTTTCTATTTATATTTTTAAAATTATTATTTTAATTTCTAAAGTTTTTCTAAATTTTCCATAAATCCTTTTATATTTTTCTCTTCCT
>JAMLFT010006141.1:0-16493 GCA_026544285.1 Pachyrhizus erosus
TTTTGAGTTATAAGATAAACTTAATAAATTACAAAAATAAAATTTATTTTAATAATAATTTATTTTATATAGATTATTAACTTAATAATCTATTTAATATAAACAAATAATATGTATATTAATTTTTTATTATACTTAAATAAATAAATAGGTTAACATATTAAGTTTGGTAAACTTTTTTATAAGCACAAACCTATTTTATTTAATTAAATAGGCTTTTTAAAAAAGTCTAAGTCTATCCTTTTTATTATACAATTCATACCATATTAGATTTTAAACAAATTAAGTCATAGACTTTTGTTGACAGTATGACCTATTCTCATCCCTAATAAAGATAAAGAAAAAAAAATTCTAGAATAGAGTTGTGATGAGATTTTTTACAAAGAATGAAAGAGAAGAAAAATATCGAATATGCTACAAAATTTTGAAAATGAGAAATAAAAATAAAAGAACCTTTCTCATTTTCAATTATATATTTTTAAAAATATTTTCAAAAAATAGATCACCACTTTGTTCTCTCAAAGTATAATACGTGTCACATTATTGGAAAAAAAAATTCTAAATATATCCTTAAAATTTTCAATTGTTTCATTTAAGTAATTAAATTTAATTATTTATTATCAATTTAGTCTTTAAATATATGTTAAGTTATATTTTTTAAATTTTAAATTAATGTAATTTATGGATTATACTTTTTAAAATTTATTTTTTAAAATTTTAACTAATAACTGCTATTGTGACAATGTTCTACATTTTCAGAAATTAAAATAATATGATTTACTCATTTTTAAATTCAAACAAATATATTTTCAGCACTATTCAGTTTTCAAAAAAAATGAAAATAGAAAATAGACAAATCAAACCCCATGCGACCAGTGAACCAATTGCTGTAAATTGTTTTAAATTGTGATCTCCGAGTCTTGTTTTGGAATCTTGATTATATAGTTATATTAAATATTTAGAGAATAATTTTTTTATTTATAATAATTTTATTTGATTCAATCAAAATTGTATTTCACAAAAAATACATGTAGTTAAAAAAATGAAATAGATCTTAGACTACCCAGCTCACTAGTGAATTTCTTGTGGCTATATTATGCTTCAATATTGTTTCCTCTAGGCATTATTTAAATAATAAATTGCATCATCTGCTTGATTTGCTCTCTTCAGTCTTCACTAGATAGTGAATGGATAGAGGCAGATATTATTAGGTGAAAATTAGCAACTAAACCATGCAACAAAAAATTAATGAGATAGATGATGAACTGTTCATTCAATAAAAGCAGTGCAGGTTCAACTCGTTTGGCAACATATTATATTCAGAAACTCAATGACGCCGGCGATCGGGTTACATCTCACAATATAGTTAAACTGAAAAATGAGAAAGAGAGGTGGGATAACATAATTAATTTAGAGGAAAATGTAATAATTAATTTAGAGGAAAATGTAATTTACTTTTTTCTATAATAATATTATTAGCCAATTCAACAACTTTTGGCTTTACGCATTTGGAGCTTATCATCCAATCGATATTGTGCCTTTCCTCACCTCCATAATTGGTATCCTATGCACACTTCCCAACACATTCACAAGACCACATATACATAAAACCCCATGTGCCAACAAATAATTGTATAATTAATAAAATTTTGGAATGCACAAGAACTCTATTTGAAAACCACAGGTGCAATATAAAACTATATTATATCCGACCAGATAACGACATTCGTAGCACCCGTCCATTCTATGTATACCCCATCTTCTCCCCTAGCTACACAATTCGAATCGTTGTTCATGATAAATTATAATTCCCTTCAATTTATGCTTCCTCTTCGCTTGCAAACTGTATGTGGATCTTGCTTTCAATATTTTTAAATTAATATAACTTGTTATATCCCTAAACGCGTTTTAGCGTAAGATTTTCAAAGACCCTAACGTTCGGTGTTGGTATAAACATTTTCTGATGGTGGAAATCCTATATATCGTTAGCATGGGAAACTGTATATTAGACAGCATGCATGATGAACTCGTATTCACAAGTGAACATCCTTGTGTGTGTATATATATATATATATATATTCAGGTACGTAGTGAAAGTCAATTCTTTCATTTGTTAATAAGATTTTCCTTCTTTGAAATAAACCATTTTATAGAAATTGCGCGCTAATATAATGAGATGGTTTGAACTTTCGAATGTCCATAATTACCTTAAGATTCGAATCATGCAGATGACAACCCAGTGAAAATGTCGAGATGGTGAAAATATTGCCTGCTAAAAGGTTGACATGGTAGCGTAACAGTCCGTGTTTTAAAAATTATACTAAATAGATATATCATAAATACATGTAAACCTCCATAGGATTTGAAAACTAATACTAGTACTCCGTAACAATATTGATGTCTTCTTCGATTTCTTGATTACATCTTTTGAATTGGTCTTCAACTGTATTCCTCGATTATGGTCTTTGTTGGAAAATTAAGTGTGAGTACAGTATATGTGTTAAAATATGCATGACTTAATGAACAATATTGAAAAAAAAAAAGTGACCTATGTATTTAATGTTTTAAGATTTTAAGTTAAATGTAAGATTGATGGATATTTTCCTAATATTTTACCTTAATTTTCCAACAATGTTCAAGCCATGTACTATTTTCAACGTCTGTATCATTTTCTTATATTATCGAAAAACTGTTTTTACGAAATTGAAAACTCACCTTTTATACCAACAATATCACAATCATAGAGGATGTTATGTCAATCTATATCATGACCATAGCAAACGTTACACACAACACAAAACAGATTGCAACTTTCACACGCATATTTTAAGTAATATGTTACATATACAATTTAAAACCTTGCGTAGTTTTAGACGCCATTCATTATATACAAGACAAATCGGAAGCCTCGGTTTGAACACTTATAATTCTTAGGTAAACAAATTGGAATAAATAATTTAAAATCCTCAAATAACATCTTTCTACTGATTGTCGTATTTATTAAATATAAAAAAGTTGAATGTTTTAAATAATTCTAACACATTCGTTACTCAATAAAAAAAATCATTAAATGAATTTGTAGCTCGAAAATGTTTTTAAATTCTTATTTCCTATAGTATAAATAAAAACCAAAAACACTGAGTAGAGATAGGTATATGGCTTTCGGTCTGTAGTAGGTCGGTTTAATTAGCAGATTAAAGCTTATCTGGTACAACTTAAAATGAGATAATTATAAGTTTTATTTAAATGTGAACTTATTTGGCCTGCTCAATTGTTTAACCTATGAGTTATTGGAGTTGGTCCATAGGTTTACGAGATATCGTGTGGACTAATTAATTTTTTTAAATATTATTTATAATTATTTATGAATATATGGTTGGTACGAGTGAAATTAGATTTAATTTCTTTAAATAAGGGTAAGTTTGAGATAATTGCAATTTTTTTTATTTTTAGTTTTTAAATATCATTTTTAAAATTAAATATGTTTGACAAAAATTAAATTGAAATGATTTTTAACTAAATTTAAAAATATTTTTACATTCATTTTCAAAATATTTTTTTATTTTGGTTTTTAATTTTAAAAAATAAGTTTTTATTATTTTTAACAATAAACCTTCTTATTGTTATCATCGTTGACCGTCATCATTATTATTATCGTTATTGCCATTGTCATTATCACCATCATTGCTTCTATCCTCGCCTTTATCAACACCACCATCTCCTATTGTTGTTATCCCCATCCTCTTGTCATCAACATCCTATTGTCATTAACACAATCACCTATCTTAGTGTTATCATTATCCTCATCACCATCACTATCACATTAATATTTATTATTATTATTATTTATTTATATGTAATTTTTTGTTTAATAAAAATAAAACATAAATTATAAAATATTAATGTTATATATCTTTATTATTATTGTTATTATCATGGTTGTATTATTTTTTTCTATTATTTATATAATTTTAATATATTTATTTTTGTTATAAAAATTTATATATTTTAATTTTTTACTGTTTTTATTTATTTTTAAATAGTTAAATTAATTTTTTTAATTATTTATATGTGTTGATAATTTTATATATTACATTATTTCATAGTAAAATAATATAAGATATAATAATTAAGTTATTTTATTCATCTTTAATTAAATTAAAAAAAAACTGAAACTAAACACTTAAAACTAAAACTGATTTTAACTTTTAAAAATTTTAAAACTAAAAACAGAAAACCATCCAAACAGAATCTAAGATTTTGATTTGAGTTTTTTAAATAAAAAAATATTATTAAAAAGAAGAACTCTACTAAAAATAATTAATTAGATTTTTCGATTAAAATTAGTTAAATAATTATTTAACCTCATACTCATTAAATAAATAATTATCTTATCAAACATCAGTAAAATTTATGAATATTCACTAGATTTAATATCCATTATCATCTCTAATTAAACTTGTAAACTAATGACGTGAGTTTAACATAAGCCAAATAATAAATGAATCAACTCAATCTAGCCTATTTGAATACATGGCAAAACATACCAAGTTAAATGAATTGTGCTGGGCCAAGCTCAGCACGATTAATGATCTAAAAGATACTTTTGTTAACAGAAGCTAAGGGGATAAGTTTTCGGAGATTGTAGGCCTTGTTTTAATGTTTCTTATTTCTTATTTATCTCCATGTAACCAAAAAATAAAATAAAAATGAATTGTGTTAAGTCCGTATACCTACTTATAACTGTGACGAGTGGGGGCTTCTTGATGGATTAATGGTTGATTGATTGAAAGTATAGTGACATACAGTTGTGAGGCAGTAGAGCAATGTCAAAACAGCCTGTCTATTAAGGGGAGAACAAAAACTGGGACATTGAATTGAATTGATTAGTTCCAAAAAGAAGAAACCAAATTACAGAATCAAGTTGGTCTTGTTATGCCTACTCAACTTTCGTTCATGTTCTATTTCTTGGTGTTTTCTGCAATACGGTGTTGCTACGTTACTAATGACGCCAAATGCAAGCATCCTTCCCCTTGATGCCCGTTGTTTTTAAATCTAATAGCTCTATTATTATTTTCTGCCCAAACCTTGCAAGAGAAACTCCCGGTAAGCTATATTTTTTTTAAGTTCTTTAAAGTACATTTTTTTGTTACTTTGCCTTGGCTGAATTCTTTGCAGCTGGAAACTATTTTCTAGTACAGTATTTTGTACTGTACCCCTAGTACAGAATACTATGATTTTTGTTTTTTTGGTTACTTTTTTAAACTCTTCAGGCTTCTTTTCCGTATCAATATTCCTAAGACTCTCTAAAAAAAAGTAACGACCACTTAAGTGCAAGGTCTTGAATTTACATCTGATGTACAGAAAAAACATGATTAAGAAAAAAAATCTCACTTAGAATAATTAATCAATTTTTCTATGAAGATTAATTGTTAATAAAATTAATAAATTCTTTGTATCATAACATAGTTATCCAAAAAGAAAGTAATGACAAGAATTTAATGCATCAAGTTATTGACTACAATAACAAGTGAAGGCAGGTTTCTAATAGATGAAGCTCATTTTAAGGCCGAAATTTGTAGTCAGCATGAGAGAGTTCCAGTATAATTGTGTCAAATTTCATAAAAATGGATAGTCACAGGATAATTTTTTATTTATTTATTTTTAAATTTGTCAATTGATAAGTTTTACAGTTGTTTATGGAGTAACTAATACAACTCTCCTTTATCTAAGTTCGAGACTTGACTTTAAGATCATAGCCGGAGTTAAAATGAAAGAAGTCATTGAGGATTATTTATTTTTGTAAAGTACTTCTGATGGAAAGATCGAAAAAAGAGAGTATAATTATATAAATTGAATATGTTAAAATGGATGTATAATTTCACAACAAAATTCAAGAACATGGAATGATAGATGACAAGAAATTAATTAAGGTGATTTAAACATGAAAAGAAGATTTCTGGAGGAATAGGAGGAAATTAAGTATATTGTATGGTTTTTAATCCGGCAAAAAAAGGTAGACTAAAACTAAGAAAGATATTGGGGAGATTATTAAAAAAATAAATCTCATTGTGAATAATATCTTGAGAATTTGGTTTTTAACATAATCCAATTATAGGATAAGAGCATTACTATTGGTGTTGTTATGAATTAATAAATGTTTCTTATATTCTATTGGATTGTTTAATGGAAAGGAGAAAGAGGGAAAAAAATGCAAAAATTAAACACTGTATAATGTTTAAGGAAATTGTTTTGAATATGGGACTCCTGTGGGTTTCATGTATTCCTGAAATCTGGGTAGAATGCTTATGGCAAGTAGTTCGGTAGTGCCCCTCCAAGTTTTTCCCGGGCAAATATATAGTCAAAGGACAAAGTGAGAGAGAAGATAAAGTGCAGTTATAATAAACGATTTTCTAATTATCGGTTGAGATTGTAATAAATAATATGTACATAATACATAACATTATGTTGTTAAAATATTAACCATTAAATTTTTAATCAACTCTTATAATGTGACTCGACTCTAAAGTGCACCTCCCTGAGCCAACCTTATTATTTGATAATCCTTCCCAACTTGTGAGTTAGCTCCAATTCATTCTCAGTTTTTATATTTCAATCAGAGCCGTATTCCTAATCTGCAGAGCATTCTAGCTAGTACATCAACTATGTGGTTCCCATTGTACCGAAAGAACTATTTCAAAAGGGAGGAAGCTACCAAAATATTGCTCTATCCATTAGAAGAAGCTCTAGTGATGTGCCCTTCAGCTGCAAGAAAATGCTACATAGGGAGGTTGGATCAGACTGGTGACACTCATCTTTTAGACGAGTCATCTAACCCAAGTGCTTGCTGACAAGAGCTATATTAATTAATGGGTAGATAATAATTAATTATGTACATGCTTTCGCTGCAAGTAATAAATTGATCAGCTGGTGAAAATTGGCATAATCCAATTGAGATCTGAGAAATTCATGTTTTTTTTTTTTTTTTGGCCATGCCACCAATGAACTTTTATAATACTTTCACACATATTACTCTATGAATCCTATATAACTACTTTTCTGATTAAATACACCTAATCGTGATTGTCTCCTCTTAACATGGCCAGATTATTAGTTTCATCAGTAGATGTTGCTCCTTAATTTTAGCATTAACTCGTAATCAAAAGTAGTTATAAAAATTAGAACTAGGTAAGTTAGTTGGCCATTCTAAGATGTTGAACTCTGCGCCATCCCAGGGATGTGACTTCCCCGGACATTCCTATGAATATGCAATCATCTGAAGTTTTGAACCACTAGCATATATTTTAATTTTGAAATGCAACTATATTACCAGCAACTTGAGGTATATAAGCAATTTTGATTTAGAAATATTAGATAATTTAAAGCTGAAAGTTGACAAACTTTGCCGTTGAAACCTCAAACCAGCTGTATCCGATGTGTGATTCAGCCTGACTTGTGGCGACCCCAGAATTCAATCTTTTGTCTAAATTGCAAAGTAACCGTGCTGATGAAATTATATGGTATACCCTTTGAAGAATGTTGGTCATTCAGCATGGGACAAACGGGTTGCTTTCAGTCTCTTTTCTTTTCCCACACCTATTTAGTATTATATACAGGATAATTGTCCCTCTCTGCTTGACCAAGAAGCATATATATGTAACCCATGCAGAGTGTTTCAAGCTTACAGCCATTTTGATCGATAATATCGGTAACTGAACCATACATTTCCTAGGCTGTTCCTCCGGAGGTATCATACCTTCATGTTCATGGACAAAGATGCTAATTCAGAAATCCAACTCCCTCCTGGATTTAGATTCCATCCTTCTGACGAGGAACTAATTGTTCACTATCTGAGAAACAAAGTGACATCATCACCCCTTCCTGCTTCATTCATAGCAGAAATAGATCTTTACAAGTATAACCCATGGGAGCTCCCAAGTCTGTGTCAGCAATTTGCACTGATTTAGTTTTTGATTCATTCTTTTCTTGTAGTACTCACCTAGTGAGATAAGGTTTTAGTTGTAATTATTGTTGTTGTTGATGATGTTATCTTGAAGTAGTAGTTATACTAAACGAATGATAGGTTTTCATTTTGAACAGGCAAAGCTTTGTTTGGGAAGGATGAATGGTATTTCTTTACTCCTAGAGACAGGAAGTATCCCAATGGAGTGAGGCCTAATAGAGCTGCTGCTTCTGGTTATTGGAAGGCTACTGGGACTGACAAACCCATTTTCACTTCCTGTGGGATGAAGAGCATTGGAGTGAAGAAGGCCCTTGTGTTCTACCAAGGTCGTCCTCCAAAAGGATCTAAAACCGACTGGATAATGCATGAGTATAGGTTGCACGATTCCATGATCACCAATTCAAAGCAAAGAGGGTCCATGAGAGTAGGTCAATTGCACGAGTTCAATTTGGTGACTTTTTTTATGGCCAACTGAGTAAATTATTCAGGGAAATCTCAACTGCATTTCATTGATACTGTAGAGTTCATTTAGAGTCTATGTACAATTAATTGATAATAGATAAGATCAATCTTATTCTAAACTAAGTTGTACCAATTAGATAAGATCTATATTTAAATTGCAGGATCAACTAATAGATAAGATATTAGTAGATGTTACAGCATCATGTTGATCCATTAGAGTGGTAGTATGAAGTTTTCACAAGATCTTTTTTTTTTTTTTTTTTCCTGTGCTTCAGCTCGATGAGTGGGTGCTGTGCCGAGTTCGACAAAAGACTAGCAGCCCAAGAAGCACCTGGGAAGACTCAAATGAGCCTATTTATGAACCAACAAGCCACTTTCAACAAATGAGTGAGAACTCAAATCCTGAACCAGTCAAAAACCCTGTGCATAACGAATATCCAATGTTACCTTATATTCTGGCTTCTAAGAGTGCTCTGCCTAATTCTATTGGCATGGCCTCAAGCTCGGCCTTTGGTTGTAATGATGATGTAAAAGCATATGCTTCATTGCATGATGACAACTTAAATATAATAGTTGGAGCGCAGTTCATGGCACCTGTTGCCGAGGACTTGTTTAATCCTCTTAAGAGAAGAAACATTGAAGAGAATGAGTTGGGCTTGTATGCTCCCCTCAATAAAAAACCAAGCGAAGAAGTTGACGTTGGGAAGCAAAGACTTGAGAAATATGTAAACAAAGGCTACAATTTCAATACCTTTGACCAGTGGACTTCCAACATACAACCCCGAGAGCTTAATAGCTTAGCCTTTCCGAAATATGCATGAATAGTTTAGGTGCATGTACATGCTTGTTTGTGTGCATACGTAGAACCTGTGGATCTTTTTCTGAATGAGATGGAGGGATAGTGAATTCTATATGTAAATTAGAAAGAATGCAGTTGGTTTCTGTTTGTGCAGTGTGATTATTCTTTTCAGTAAGCATGAATGTAGAAAACTGAAAAGGTAGGGCATTTGCTATACTTAGTTATAGGATATTATTTCAGCTGTGTGTATAGGTGATATATGAGACATAGAATAAAGTGCCATCATAGTGCAATCGAGTTGGAGATTATATTCTGTTTTGAAATTAATTTATGGAAATTCAAGTATTTCTTGCAAATCCTTTCTTATGCGTTTTGAAAAAACATATTGTGAACCGAATCAAACTGACAACAGAATGCCTCGCGGAATGTATTCAGAAGTCAAAACTATGCCATTTCTTTAATACTTAAAATTTCCAATTAAAGAATATTAGTGGAGGTCTATGAATTGGAAATTTGAAGGAAGAATTCTACGATGATGTTGGTATTTTAGTGGTACGGTGTACCACTAATTTGACTTGATATAATAGGTTTTTTTAATTTTTTTATTTGCAGATTAATCCCACAAAGTATTTTACATGTAAGGATAGGTAAGTTTTATAATTGCAAAAGTGCCCTGATTTTTCCTTTTAATGTGCGAATATTTTTTTTCTCTTTGCTGGTAATATGAAGGAGAGTTAATCAAACAAATTTTCTTCTCTAACATCCAAGATCATGATGTCAACATCATTCCTCAAAGATTAAAAAGAATAAGAAAGACACTAAGTTCCCCAAAACCACAATGTCAGCATCATTCCTCAAAAATTAACAAATCTAAAAATCCTTTCGTCCTCCTTAAAGCTGATAGTTAAATTTTAAAACTGCACGCAACCTCCATTTTCGTGGCTTTGTATGTACTTTGGCTTCTAAGTTCTAAACTCAACAAATATATGAAAGAATCAACCTGTCATGATTGGGTATTTTCAATTTGTCGTATCATTTCTACGTATAAGCATGGGATGTGTTCCATTCGGCATTCGTCAGATCAACACTTTTCAGCATTTGACACAATTAAATCCAGTCGCATCCGTTGTCGGCAAACGGATCCTAGACGTTGTGGCCGCGGTGACGGTCGTGGCTTCGGTGTTGCAAATTCTGTCACCACGGCCAAATAGTCTGGCATTAATGTTTCCGATTCAGCAGCCGACGAAGGGGAACGACGGCAACAGTGGGAGGGAAGATTACTGGAGCTAATGCGAGACAGCGATGTTGATCGACGCCCAGTGCAGATCAGCCATCGGATGTATTCTGTGTGTCTTCCTCCGATGACAGCGATGTATCTTTTGGCGGCGAGTGAGTCGCCGTTAGACATCGAGTTGTTCTGCGCATCCTCCACAGGGATACATGTTTGCAGAAAGATTATTTTTCCCAAATAAACCTAAATAATATATTTTAAACAAGGACTAAACTGCAAAATTTTAAAAATTACTATATTACAGGTAATCGGTTGCCAAAATCAATCAATCTTAACCGTTCATTATTAAATCATTAAATATAACGATAAATTTTAGTGGTACACCGGTGTACCACTAAAATAGCAACTTCACAGTAGAATCCGTCAATTTGAAGTACTTGTCAAATAACGTAGTTGATGGTTCAAACAATGCCTTGGAATTGGAACTTTCGTCACTGTCGTGTGTGGTTTAAAAGCTAGAAACCAAGATGTGTCGTGTGTAGAGTAGTTTTAACTAGGGATGTTAAGGAGGTTGATGAGAAATGAGAAAAGTAATTAGTTGCATTGCTAGTTGTCTATATGGTGCTGGTTATCCCGGAGCATGAACATCTATGATGAAGGAATATCTTAAATGGAGAGCAACGAAGCATGAACATCTATCATGAAGATCATTACGAGATGTTAGACACATTTTTTATATTGATACTCAATAAATATGTAGTAAGTAGCATGTTTGATAGATTTTTTTTTTTTTTTTATTTAGACACTCTATGGACACTCCAAAAACATGTCAAAGACATGTTGCAGACAGATCCAAACATCTGGACACACAACAAATATTTATCTATTTTTTTTTATTATAAAAATTTTAAAAATCAACATAAAAAATTAAATTATAAAAATTCCTTTTAAAATCGATCTATTTTGATAATTTTTCTCGTAAAACGTTTTATCTTTTTTTTTCTGTTCATGTTTGTTGATTGTCCCTTTTGCTTGACATCATCCTTTCATGTTTTCAAGTATATTGATGTTATTCTACTGTCAGTGATTATTTTTATTATATTTTCTTAGATAATTTTTTTGTGCATTTTTGATTTGCTAACATGCTTTAGTGTTTCTTTTTTTGTCTCTATTATTTCTATTATAAGAATATGTGTAAATCATACAAATGTATGTGTATAAAAGATATACATAAATTATAAACTTCTAAATAATCAATATTCTTTATGTAATTACTTGAAAACGTAAAAAATTTATTATGTTAAGAAGGGATAATTAGAGTATGACTTTGTCAATATAAATACATTAATCTTAATTGTTAATTTAAATTTTGTCATATATATATATATATCGTGTCCTTATGTTGTATGTTTTAGATTTTAGTTGTGTCTCTATGTTAGTGTTTGTGTCATGTCTTATGTTTGTTTTTAAATTTGTGCTTCTTAAATGAGGAGTGATGAGTTGAGTATTAATGCAAATTTTCTCATTAAGTATGTATCTTAAATAGTATCATTGGTTGACCACAACTTAATCAAGACTTAGGATTAAAGAAAGGAAGACAACACTTTCTAAGTATATACAAACTATGTCTAATGTTGAACTTTCAACTTTAAGTTTTTAATTTTAAAAAATAAAAAATAAAGAGGTATTACCTCTTTAATGTATTGTAGACTGAAATTTTAGAAAGAAAAAAGATTATTTTTATTTTAAAGTGAGAAAACTATGTAACATTTATAAAATAAAAATTAAGCAAATAATTCTGGTTAACTTATTGATTTACTTATTTTTTAAAAAAGTTATCAAATTAAAAATGTTTATTTGAAATGAAAATTTTGACATTTTTTCTTTTCAAAACCTGACTCTAAAACATGTCTTTAGAGCATATATAATAATGAATTGTTCTTTAAATTCTTATATTACTTTTTTTGGATTCCAAAGTGTCACATCAACTTTAAAAACTTTATCAATTTTTTACTACAACAATGAACTCACTAAAAACTTATTGGGCTTCAATGTTATTTCTCATGTTTATAATTTTATATTTATATATTTTTGTTTCAAAATGATAATTTATTTAAATTTTAATTATGAAATAATAATCATGCAAAATAAAATAAAATATATTTTATTGATAATTTTTTTCACTAAAAATAAATAAATTAATTAAAAATATAGAAATTTTATTATAATAATTTTCACAATAAATTAAAATCTAAGAAAAATACACAACAATAAATAATTAAAATAAATTTTCATTTCCCTTATGCCCGAAACATTCCTAAATATGTTCCACCAAATTTGTCTAGAGTTGTCGATGAATTTGCTTTTGATAAAGAAGTGTTCTCTTTTTAAAATATGTTGTAAAATCAGGATGAGAACCATTAGATAATCATAAAAAAAATAAAAATAAAAATACCATTGTATGTGTCAAGCACATGTTAAGCCACATATAATTGGGAATCAAGATTGGAGTACTCCAAAAGTTCACTCAACATCCATTCTAACTAATTCTTTTTGTTGGTGAATAATTTATGATTTTCTTTTTTCTCCTTGCGATATTGGGATATTTTTGACTAATGTAGCCCATTAAGGATATATATCATCTACCAAATAGTACATCATGTTATGTTGGGCTTCATTCACCATGTATTGCATTGTTGGAGATTACCCTTCCAAAATGTCATTAAACAAATTATGTTAGTTTAAGATGTTAATGTCACTATTTGAATATGCAATGCTAAAAAATGCATGTCAAATTCACAAATCTTGTGATACAACTACTTCAAGCATAATTGTGGATTTAACATGATCACCTCAAGAGAGTTAACCTTTCCAAGCTATAGGACAATTTTGCATTCCCAATGCATATAATCAATAGAACCTAACATAGCTAAAAATCCATGTGCCTCCCCTATTTGTAGTAAGTGTTAAATGTCATTGTCATTAGGTTTCCTCAAGTACTCATTCTCAAATATTAGGTTCAAACCTCTTACAAATCTCTTTAAGCATTTTAGTGTAGTATTTTCATAAATTCAAGCATAGTCATCTATATTATTAGCTAGCAATTTGTATGCTAATATACCAATAACAAAAATGCATTTCTACAATGGTGAAACATCAATTTTGCCCATTGCATCAAATCTTGTTTGGAAGTGTTGATTTGATTACCCAAGGCATCTGCAATTCAAAGAAACAAATGTGTTCGTATTTAAAACCTTTGTTGAAATTACACATTTGTGTGTATTGATTTTTTAGAGAAATTGTCAGTGAACAATCAATTATGTCCTTCTTCATGGCTTTGACCTATCATTGTCCTTCTACGTCTATGCCTATTGTTCTTCATTCTTGATTTAGTTTGCTCTTTGTTCTTGATTTGATTTTTTTTTTTCATATCATTGGTAAAAGTTGTTTTCCCTCTTTTCTTTATACTTTTAACAAATAAAATTATTTTTTTATTCACACAAATCTGCTCTTACAAAAGAACAGTTCTTCCACCTAGTAAACTCTTCTTGGCACTCTAACAATCAAACAAGAAATAAATAGGTTTGTTACATTAGAATAACATCTATATTAGAATCATACAAATATGTTTGTTACAAAAAATATTTGATTCTTTAAACTAAAGTGGAAAAATAAAAATGATTATAACCCATACAATCCAAGAAGAGAAAGAGATTATTTTGGAATAGAGCAACAAAAGAAGTGTATGTTTGATTTTGATTAATTTTGAGAGAAGAATTGAATTAGAATGCGCTAACAATGTAAATCTATACTGTCATCAAATCACATATTGTCATCTATGTTAAGCTTGTTGACTTTTAAGATAAATATTATAAAAAAGTCACACCTAGGTAGATTTCTGAATTATTAATAGTAAAAAGAAATTTACATTAATAGTGTATAAAAATTAAACTCTTAGAGAAAAACCGCTTTTAAAAAAATTCAAATGCTATCTCATTAAGACTTGAGTTTTGGCTATAAAATCATCATGAAACACAATAAATTGATCCAAACATATAATCTTAATTTCAGTCGGTAAAAAAAAAATTGTGACTTATTGTGTTATAACAAAAAGTGTGAATAAAAACCTGCACTATTGATGCCATATAACTATAAGCTCTACAGGGAAGATGCTGAGTAAATTGCTTTGCAATGTCTCGGAGAAAATCCTCATAGTCATTTCTAAAAACACAAAAGAAGCCAGTTGTCATATTTTCCCATGGGAAATTCTTCAAAATTATTGCAAAATTGTCTATCAAACCATACCGATAATCAGAAAGGAAACTGTGGGTGTTTAGTACAACCAACAATCCTTCAATTTTCATAAATGGGCAAACTCGTTTTAGGGTATTCTATCAGTCAATATGTTTCAAAAAGAAAGGATTTATTATGTTAGACGTTTCTTTACAAATCTCCAATTTAAGAAAATCCAAGATGAAGGCTGATTGGACACTAACATCTTCATCATGAAGATGTAAGACCAGGCGAGGAACAACATGTACCTTTTAAAACCAATCATTGACATAGAATGAGCTTGCTGAAATATTAAGACAAGCTAATTTATGACAATCACCAGTTCAGTTGGCCTACTATGCAATCAAAAGGTTCACCAAAATAATGAAAAGACATATCACCTTAGAATACTCCATGATAAACCAGCCAACTTGGTTGAAGATATTACAAAAAATGTGATTGTTTTACATATGCTCACACAGGTTATATAACAAGATATATGTATATTGTTCCTACTAAATGGCCATACATTATGTTCTAGATTAACTTTTTGTTTCCCTTTATTTTGATTCATGTGTTCATTTATAATTAATGATGTATTTCACTAGGTTTTGATGTTGCCAAGTTGAACATTCCAAATCTGGTTATTGGGTTAAAAAAAATAACTATTTTTAAATTGGAATATGTAGATAAGAGTGAAATTTTGTATTTGGAGATTAGTTGAGGAGACAGAGATGTTTGGGCATTGTAGCTTGCTTGGGGTTTTATCATGGGTAAGTCTACAACAACAAATCATTGGTTGGCACTTGGCAGAAATAAGACACAAATAGTCTCTTGACTACAAATTTAAGTGTGACCACTTTTTTTTTCCTATGCTTTTACCAAATTGATTATCATTTTTTAAATTAACCTAAATGGAAATTACAAAATGAACAGATAGTGGTAAAATTGCTATAAGCTAGTTATGTCACCTAATAGTAAAAAAAAAAATGGAAAATGACAAATAATTGCAAATAGTAAGCCTCCATGAAAAATTTTGCTTATAGAAAACCAATGCATGTTGTTGTTGCCATCTACAAATATCCATTATTGACAACCATCCACTATATATTAGCTTTACTGGTAATAGATTGAACCTACCTATTTATTTGAGTTCATAATTTAAAAAAAAAAAAGGAAAGAAGAAAAGTTACAACTACAATTAGAGTTAACAACATACTTGCTCAATAAATGTGTCATTTAGTGCCCCGATTCCATATTTGCTTAGTGCTCCAAATACTGCAAAAGAACTGGCTTGCATCTTTGCATTCATGCTTGTCTGTTTTTTAACAAATAGTGGTAAGAATTTCTCGAGATTAATTAATAGAAAGTTCTCTTTCTTCTATAGAAACAGAAAGTATATTAATATTAGTAATATGAAGGGAAGATAACATATCCACAGAACTATAAAAGCAAGCAGAAAGTACCTTTAAGTTATATCATATACAAATACATAAGCATAAATTCCCAGTTTTAAAAGAGACGTAGTACATTGTTGACTTCTTGTTAACATTTATAAACTTAGCGATAAAGAAAGAAAGTGATAAGACAACACAATTCAATAAAAGATATGATGTTCAATATTTTAACTAAAGACACTTATTTATACTAAATTAACATCAAATACTTGTAGTTCTAATACAAGGCCAGGCCCATTAACAATATGACTAGCAACCTAAAAAAGCAAATAATCAATAAAGATATTCTATGATAATCTAATTATATTC
>JAMLFT010006142.1:0-16492 GCA_026544285.1 Pachyrhizus erosus
CTCTTCCTGGTTTTCCTTCTCAGCCTAGAAGGAGACGTCCTCGTAACTCATCCACAGGACATGCTAGGTTCAGGACTATTAGACCCGCTCCTAGTATTGATGTTTCTGAGGAAGAAGACCCTTTAGAGGATCTAGAAGACAATGCTTAGTTTTATGTTATGTTTTTAGTAGTATGTTAAGTTAACTGTTGTAAAATATAAAAACCACTGCTGTGTTTTGAAGTCGTTTGTATGACGCAAGTTGAAACCATATATGTAATATATAAGTCTTTTGTTTAATGAAATCTAGTCGTTAATATAAGTTTACTCTCTAAAAAAAAAATAGTCATTACATAAATAATATTTTTATATTGTCTTATTAATTACTTTAATATATTAATAGTATAAATAATATTTTTACATTGCCTTATTAAAAATAGATATTTTCAAAAGCATAAAAATAAGAAATTTAAAATTTTAAAACATAAAAGACTAACCGAAAAACACAAAAAAACATAAAAGGATCAAAATTATATTTTATCCTTTTTTTTAATAATTTTCTATTTAAAAAATGTAACTAAATATATTAATAGTATAAATAATATTTTTACACTGTCTTATTAATTACTTTAAATGTAATATTTGAGTGACAATTTTTTGTCATTGTGCATTGATGTAAAATATCCATTAGCTTTGTTTATGACTAATTTTTGCCATAAAATTTGGCTGACAATTTTTCATGAGATCTGCACTCCCACCTTTAAGTCATAAATAATTTTATTTATAGATAAATTTGATCACAAATATATTAAACACAAGTTTGATAAAAAAATTTATTATTAATTATTTCAAAAAAAAAGAAAGTTATTAAAAAAAAAGTTATCTAATACAAAATAAATTGATTCAAATACAAAAAACAAATGACATTAAAATTTTACGAAAGATTGTGACCAAATAATCTCAAGTAAAACATTACTATTACATATATTTCTTTATCTTTCTATTTACAAGATTCTTTTAAAAGAAAATTTTCTTTACCTCAAAAGATAAAAGTATAAAGGAAAAAATATTTAATTATTCTTTTAGTTCTATAGTTTAAAATATCTTATTTTAATCTTTTATAGTTGTAATTTTTTTAATTTTTTTAGTCATCAATATTTAAAATCATCTAACATTATTGTATGAAAATGCTTTAAAATTGTCACAAAACTAAAATTTTGTAAATATTTTGATAGTTTTTCATTATTAGTGTTAGTTTATAGTAGCTTTAAAGATTTATATATAATAACATTAGATGATTTTAGATAATGATGATTAAAAGTTAAAAATTACAACTATAAATACTAAAATTAAATGTTTTAAATTACAAAGATTAAAAGGGAAAGTAATTGCAAATATAAAAATCAAAAGAGTAATTAAACAAAAAAAATATAAAACTATGATGAATACACAATTTAAAATACTAAAAAATTATTTTCTCTTCAAAACGTAATAACTCAGTGCCATCTTTCTTTTCCTTAGAAATGAAACATATCTTTTTTAGAATTGACATTAATAAATAAAAGTATTACTATTTATACCAAAATGTATACTTAAGTATTATTTTGTTATAATAATTTTTTTTATAATAATTGAGATATTTTTTTATAAATAATCAACATCATCTAAGAAAATACAACATGTGTTATAATAATAAATATTTTTACATTTTTTTTTACTTTCTTCATTAATGTTTTAAAATTTTAAATTTCATTCTTTATGTTTTTTAAGAGATTCACTTTAATCATTTTTTATCAAATTTTAGATTAAAATGGATCTCTTTAAAAATATAAAATAAAAAATTAAAATTTTTAAAAAATAAAAGACCAAAATGATCAATACAAAAACATAAATGACTAAAATAATATTTTAGACTAATTTTTATTATATCTTTAATATTTGTTGTTTTTATTTTTATTTAATTATTTTATAATTTTTTTTTGTCAATCTAAGCAAACTAATGCCATGTGATACTTCTTTCAATTTTTGTTAATTACTAGATAAAATTTATGGCGATGGATTTAATGTTAAAATTAAATAACTATAAAATTTAAATCCAAGTATCGGAAAATAAATTCACACATGGCGTAAAGTCTGAAGATGAAATTGTAATTTGGTAAAATTAAATAAAATAAATCAACTTAATGTATTAAAGTATTTTTTTTCTGTATTGGTTGGCTTTGGTTTAGTTATGATAATCTTTAGTTGTAATGGATATGATAGGTTTAGTTAATAAAAGATAACTAGCAATAACAAAACTCATGTTTATTTGACGTACCTCAATCTTAATAATTAAGCCAATTTATTTATACTTAAATAATATTTGAACTCAACGAATTTGACATAAATTCAAATATTGTTATGAGATATTTTTATGTTTATAAAATTAATTAAAAGATTGGGAATTCCATCTTGTGATAACTTCAATGGGGGTGCCCTGTTCAACTCATCGATGGGTATAACTTCTTTAAAAAGTAGCTAATAACCACCAATATAATGGTGGTCCTCTTTCTTCCAAGTCACCAATTTATATGGCCTTCATTATGTAGAGTTATTCTATTGATATCATTTGTCCATTATTAGGTCTTTAGTGATTTAGGTACTCTAAGGTGATGCGGTATCTACTATTTAATTTAATGAGTTGCTCAACTTGCAAAAAATTCAATTTATTGCTTTGTCATTACCATACATTAATTTGAGCTTTAATTTCTTTTTCATATGAAATAAAACTAGGTACTAGAATTTTAGTAGTAATGAACCGAAGATAAACTATAAAATATATAATTTAATTATTATATTTATTATAAAAGTTAAAGTAGCTAGGTAATGAAAATATTATATAACAATAAGAGTGGGAACAAGTCATGTAGTTCATCAGAACGTATGACTTGACCTACCTGTTTAGCAAACAAATTAAGTTAATGTTTTAAAACTATTTAGTTGGCTAGCATTTATGTTTTGAGAATGTCTTTTAGGCTTCACAATGTGTGTGTATCATTGAAAAGAAATCTTTAATTATATGATGTATGTATTTATTAGTTAAGACAAATTACTTTTTTTTTATAGGACTAAACAAAAGGTAAAAATTAATGAATAATAGCTTAATAAACATTTTGTAACCTCAAAACTTCTAGTGCCCTAATATATTATTCCACGTTATTCGTTGATAAGTCAATCGATTGAGGATTTTATGTATTTAAATACTTAAACCTTTAAGTAGATGAAGATCATTATCATAAAAAAAATTTTAGGTAATGCATTTGAATTTTATTATAATATCTTCAAATTATAAATTTATGGGTTTTGTTTCGGTATAGGTTTCCTCTTGAGTTTAGGCAACCTAATTAGAGCATTTAAAAATGTTAATTAATTAATTAATTATTTTCCCTAATCATGGGGTCTTATGCCATATCGTGCCTAAGTGGTGTATGAAATTCAAGAAAACAATTATCTTATTAAGATTGGAAGTTGCTTCGTGATTGCTAAGAAGGGTAATGCGCTTAAAAGCAAGATATAAGATCAGTTGACGTGTCATGTACTTGGTCAACAAGTGCTTCCATCTATGACTGGGAGGGTACATGTTTACTATCCTTTTAGTCACTAATTTTTTTAGAATTTTTATTTTTAGTGTCACATTTTTTTACTAATATTATTGCTTTAATTTTTATTTTTGTTACTTTTTTCCCCTTAACAAGAACTAAAAATAAAAATGAAAAACAATTAAAAAATTAAAAATAAGAAAAAAATTTGATGAAATGTTGATTAGTAAAAGAACTTTAAAAACTAAAAACAAAAATTCTAAAATGTTTAGATACTAAAAAGGTAATAAATCTTATATTTATTGGTTATTTAAAAGTTTAATCACGTTGGCAACCTGCATAAGATTTAGCATGATTAATTAATTTATATATATATATATTATAAATAGAATTTTTGGCTAAACTAAACTTAAAAGAGAAACTTTTGTAACACCTTCATTTCAATAATTAAATCAAACTTATTAAAGACAATGTTTGACCTAAAATCTTTCATTCCTATACAAAAAACAATTTCTAAAGTTATATAAAAGTAAAATTATCAATTATATGATTTCAAAAACCAATTTTGATAATACTACTCTTTTTATAAGTATGAAAGTTGACATTGTTTGTTTGAAGAGTAAATTTAGATAGGTTTTCCTTGGTCAATATGATGGAATGATTAATAGAGATTATTTTTCACATGCTACTACTTTGGTTCATCTAATGTGTATTTAGATAGGCTAGACATTGAGAATGGATAAGATTTTGGCATACCATATGAATTATGAATTCAATGCTTGAAACAATCTTTCCCTTATCTATACCAATTCTTTATTAATAAATATTTTTGTTGATAAAATGGGAGAATGATAATAATTGGAGTTGGGTTTAATGGTGGAGGAGGAATCTTTTGTGTGGAAAAATGAGTTGTTAGTAGATTTGGTAAGTGCCTTAAGTTGTGTATCTTGAATAGAAGTGATATGAACCTGAAAAAACTCAATCCAAGAATTGTCTCATACATACGTGAAGATCATGACTAGGAAATTGTAAAAAGTTAAAGGAGATATTTAACATTTATTATTAGGATATATTATCCTTAATGCTTATTTTCTTTAATAGATTCGTAATTTTATTTTATCTTTTCAAATAAGATTATAATTTATTTAGGATTTACTTATGATTTGTTTAGGATTTGCTTAGGATTTGTTTCCTATTATTGGTGTTTTCTAATTTCCTATAAATAGACACCTATGTAAAAGAGAAAGGACATATATTTGAATGAATCAAGTATTTTCTCTTCTGTGAGAGCTTCACTTTTGTTCTTAGGTTAAAGAACTTTATAGTGTTGGTTCTATTGGTAGGCCGCGATTAGGGTCATACTTCTTTGATAACTTTGGTTCTACCAGTAGGTCACAGTTAGGGTCAAGTTCCTAATTCTATCCATTTACTTGTTTTCGAAATGATCCTCATTAATTTAGATTCATATCATTTGATATCAGAGCTTCAACTCTTGTATTCAGGTTTTATCTATCCTTATTTTTATTTGTCTTCATCAATCCTTGTTGTTTTTGTTATTAGTCTATTTCCTAAATTCTACACTTTAATCATGAGTGGAGGAGGAAAGCTTGAACTTAAGTTGTTCATGAAGGCTATTCGAGAACAATTAAAGGTTTTAAATGCAAAATTGGATAATTTTCAATCCCCACTTAAAGCTAGAAGTTTAAGACCTAGAAGTCTAAGGCGACACACATTTGAAGACAAGCCAAAAATATATTTAGAAAAGGAGATGATAGAAAAAGAGTTGAAAGAAAAAAAAGTTAAAAGAAAAAGAGATGAGAGAAAAGGAGATGAGAGAAAAAAAGACGAGAGAAAAAGAGTTAAGAGAAAAAGAATTAAAAGAAAAAGAAGAAGACAATTGTTTATATGCTAACCCATTACTTTATTATGTTGAATCTTTTTCCAAGGAAACAAAAGTAACTCCAAAGAAGGAATGTAGAGTGTTATGTTCTAATCCTTTATTTTTGAGTAATGATTATCTTTTGAAGGTAATTGAAGAAAAACTTAAGCTTTTGAATATGCAACTTTCTAAAGACACTTTTATAACCTATCAAAGTTATAAAAGCTTGCAAGATGGAAAAAAGGTATAGGCAATTAGAGAGTGATCTAAAGTCAATAATGTAGATTAGACTAAAATTGATTTGAGGACAAATCACTTTGAAGAGGAATGGAATGATATGAACCTAACAAAACTCAATCCAAGAATTGTGTCATTCCTACAAGAAGATCATGATTAGGAAATTGCCAAAAATTAAAGGAGATATTTAGCATTCATTATTAGGATATATTATCTTAATGCTTATTTTCTTTAATAGATTCATAATTTTATTTTATCTTTTCAAATAATTATGATTTTTGTAGGATTTACTTATAATTTGTTTAGGATTTTCTTATGATTTGTTTCCTGTTATTGGTGTTTTCTAATTTTCTATAAATAGAAACCTATGTAAAAGAGACAAAACAAATAATTGAATGAATTAAGTATTGTCTCTTCTATGAGAGCTTCTCTTTTGTTCTTAGGTCAAAGAACTTTATAGTGTTTGTTCTATCGGCAGGTCACAATTAGGGTCACGCTTCTTTGATATCTTTGGTTCTATTAGCAGGTCGCGGTTAGGGTCAAGTTCCTAATTTTATCCTTTTACTTGTTTTCAAAATGATCTTCATTAGTTCAGATTCGTATTAAGAGGTTATTATTAGATCAATTGGTTTGGAAAAAAAGACTTTTTTAACTTCTTTTTGTCTTATTAAATTAATGTTTCTTCAATCTTAGTTGACATTAGGAAATTCACATTCTTTTCTTTTTGTTATATTTGAAAGCTTTTGGAAAACCTTTGTCTTATCAATGAGCTCGCATTATCATAGTAGGTATTTATGGCTAGGTTGCCAATTCAAGTAAATTTATGTAAGAGAGGAGTACTAGCTTAGGTGTGGGGTATATTTTGTGTGTTGTACTTTTTTACAAGGAAGATATTCATCACTTATTTCTATCTTACTAGGTGATAAATCAAATTTGGTATGTAGTGTATGCATAACTTAGGTACATGGGGTCGTGCCTATTAACATCTTTGACCATTATATCCAACTTAATTCTCTTTTAAGAAGGAAATAGTATGATCTACTTGGATTATGCATAACAAAATTATGTTTTAGGGTGTTTCTTGTGACCCTAATGGTGTTTTGGACTTAATATGTATTTTATATGGTTTAAGACTAGGATGAGCATCATTCAAAATTGATCTTATAGCTTGACTTGATTTTTGTCATTGAAATATTTATGAGAAAATCTTGTATTTGAGTTAGAGTATCTCTTATATTCTTTTCATTAATAAATGTTTACATATAAAAAAGCACAATGTGATGGACTATACAACCAAGAATAACAACAGTCTATACCTTTTAGGCTCAAAACTTACTAAGTTGTAGACCATTTGACTAAGAATAAAGACTTTATATGCCTTTCAAGCTCGACTCTTGAGGGATGTGGATTATCTAACCAAGAATAACAACTTTTTACACCTTCCAAGCTTAGTACTTGAGGGTTCTAGACCATTTGTCTTAGAATAACAACCCCCTATATCTTTTAGGCTCATCATTGAAAGTACTATGGTCCATCCAACTAAGAATAACAAATGACACTCCTTTCAAGCTAGACATTAGAGAGGTTATGAAGTTTTTTTATTGATAATAAGAATTGTCTATGTGATTCAGGCTCAACACTAAAAGGGTTGTGATTTGTCCATATATAGCTTATTAAGTAAGAAATCCTTCGATGAGCTTAGTATCAATGTTAGCCCACACTTATAGATCCATTGATATCTATAAACCAACCATTGTAACCAACTTACTATATCACATTGTAACCTTAGGCTTGAATAACCTACAAGCTTTAGACCTTTAGGCCCAATAGAGTAACATTCTAGATTCCCCTCACATATTACTAAGGTGCCATTAACACCTCTATCTTGTTACATAGAGACATCATGCATGGCATCCATTAAAAAAAGGCGAGGCTTATTCAAGGATGCACTTATTAAATAGGTTTAATTTGTGCTAATCATGCCAAGTTTGTTGTTAATATTCTGAAGTGTATTAGATTGTACAAATAATAAAGAGTAAGTAAATTATTGTATCCAAAGGGATTTGCCAATATTTGGGTAATTATGAGAATTTAAGTAGACTATGAAAGTTGAGATTGATATTGAAAAGTAAATGATGCAAGAAATTAAAGTTGAAATAAGAAAATTTGATTTGTGCTTTTGTCAAACGCATGGATTGCGAAAGATGTGTTGTTACAAATGGTAAAAATTATTGGACTTTAACTTCATCAAATCATCCTCTAATGCAATTACTAGTATTTGTATTCAATTAAGGGTCTATTTGGGTAAGCTTATTATGAAACAATTATAAAAAAATAAGAAGAAAAAATTGAAAAGAACTTCTCTATAAGCTAAAATTAGCTTATTCACAATGTAACTTGTAAAAGTTCTCTTATATAGCTTCTCTAAAAATAAGAGAGCTTCTATAAGTTACCTTATGCATAAGCTAATTTTAACTTGTGGAGAAGCTCATTTAAATTTTTTCTTTTAGGAGTGCCTTTGATAAATTTACCCAAACAAGCCCTAAGACATCATTGTCACCAACAAAAGAAAGTATTCTATCCTTAATCCCTTAAGTGAAAGAACCCAAGTCCCTTGACTCCATTACTAATTCCTTGATTCGTCTAGTCAAGTGACCAACATTAAAAATATGGTTTCATGATAACAAATCCTTTTTACCCTATCCTTAGGTATAAAAATTATTGGTTGTCTTCTTCAATTTTCAATTTGATTAAACTTTTCAATTACAATCAAATATTAAGATTCATGTAACTATTTGATCAAACTAAGAACAAACATTAAACATAAAAGGTAACAATAATAATAATAATCATTTATTGAATATCAAAAAGTGCAATTACATAAAAGTAGATAAGATTATATTAAACCCCAATAAAAGATGGATTTAGCTACTTATAGCTTTAGGGAAGGAAAATTTTGATGAAAAGGTAGTTGGAGATGAATCCACAAGCATGAAAGCTACCACCAATTCTCTTTGACCTATACTTTTTTTAGTGTAAAAGGCTTGGAATCTGTTCTTTGTACTCTAGGTTGACTTTTATATTCTTAGGCTATCTTTATTAGGGCTCCATTAGGTCATTTGTAGAGGTGCACTTAAGTAGGCTTAAGCTGTCTTACTTAAGCGAGCATAAAGACAGTATGTGACTTCTAGTAAAGTTGCATTCAAGCAAGCCTATTATTTGACTTCATTTAAGCGAGAACAAAATTAAACTTTTGTTTCCAACAAGGACTTAAGTGAATCTTAATGGCAATGCATAAGCAATATCAAAGATTTCCAACTTCTTCAGTTATTGTTTCATGTTGTGTTGCAACCTTTAGTCTCCTACTAACATCCTCAACAACCTTCCTTGAAGAACAACAACAAAAATAAACAAGATCAAGTGTAAAAAGTAAACTCAATTTCTTCTTCAATAAACTTTATCCATTCATATTTATTAAAATATGAGTACAAATAAGGTCCAAAAGTATAAGAGATATTAAATTATTACATCTAAATGTTGTCAATTTACTAGTATAGATGACAATGGTCATCTATGTAGAACTTACTAACGTTTCTTAAGTTCCTAGTGGATTTAGGATTCTCAATACATGTGTTTCTCTAGTGTAAATTCTTTCTTTCTTTCTCTTTAATTTTTCTACATCTAATATGAATGCCTAGTTCTCATTCACCAAAGTAAATCATTGTGGCCAAACTAAGTGAAAAGATGAGGCTTAACATGGGATGAGAAGTAAACATCTTTGCTCTTTGATCTTTTAGCATTAAACATATAAACTTGAATTGAGCATGAAGACCTTTGTTTTCAAGCATAAATATAAACATGAAAATGGTGTTAATGTGCTCATATGTTGTAGTCTTAATCTATGTTGATACATTGTTAAGGTTAATCATGACATAAATAAAAGCTTTTGACATGATATGTTGGACATGCATTCTATGATTCTTATGACATGAGATGTAATGTGATTAAATACCATTGAGATAGGTGACCTAGTCTATGAGATGATAAGAATGGACATGCGTAATATCTTAATGGTGAGTTACTTAGCTTATAAAGGGAGAAAATGGACTCACTTGTATGCGATGAAAAGTCTAATGGGACAATTGTGTGCATTTTAGGGTGACATACATCATTACAATGAGCATGAATTGGTGCCAATAGACATGAGCAAAATAATGGAGGTTATGATAAGTTTTATCTTGGACCTTAAAGGTTTTAGAAAATTGGTGTGGAAACCCTAATGGCCTATATTAATCCCATTAGGCTAAGGCATATTATGAAAGTTGGGTAACCTTGACGAGTCACCAAGTGGATATCATTCTTGAGTTGTGTGGTCTATATTGAAGACATTGAATGTTAATAACGCCTTTTACGGGTAGACAAGTGCTCACATACTATTTTATGAGTTAAAGTTAGTATTACATGACATACAAAGCAAAGTTATTGTAACCTTGCATTACATTGCATGTAGAGATGAATGTTAGAAGATATTTGATTGACCATGCATATTTATATGGGTTATGCAAGTGTATGTATATGCATATGTTTATGTATTTTATATCTATTTTTAATGTTATACTTTGAGTATAATACGAGATTATTGTAACAATTGCTTTTTCTTTACTAAAAGAGTATATTTATGTAAACTACTAAACTTCGTTAAGCAAAAGATTTATACGTTACATATACGGTTTCAAACTTTCGTTATACAAATGACTTCAAAACACAACTGTTGTTTTCTCATATTACACAATAGTTGACTTAACATACTATTGAAAACATAATAAAAGTCTAAGCATTGTCTTCCGGGTCCTCTGAAGGGTCTTCTTCTTCAGAAATATCAATACTAGGAGTGGGTCTAGCAATCCTGAACCTAACATGTCCTATGGAAGAGTTATGTGGATGTCTCCTTCTAGGCTGAGAAGGAAAACCAGGAGGAGACTCCGAAACCCTTGGAGGTTTCACTTGGGTTAGGACTATCAGAAGATCAATCTGCCCGTAAGAGGTAGGAGATAGAGGAGTTGCATGAAAGAAGGTAAAACGCACATAACCCGTATATGTTTATAATTGATATAGCAGATCTCTGGACCACCTTCCACACAGAGGAGTAACAGACAAATGGAATAGTGTGTGAAACTCTTCATACATCTTTTCCTAAAATGGTTAGTGTAGGAGTGAATCTTCGATTCTTAAATTCATCTATATAACATTGGGGTTCTGGATTATACAACATATACATAAATACAGTCATTTCTATATATATAATTATATAATTATTTTACCTCACCGTATCTTAAGTCAAATTCTATTTGTTATAGGGATCCCTTGTTGCCTCTTTTACACCTTTCCACCAGAGGACTTATGTAATCCTAATATTAATTCCATTGATTGCAATATTTTTGGGTGACAGTCAGGAGTGCATATCTCAAGTTGGTACAAGACTTAGATACTCTCAACTGACTTTGCTAATGCTCTGCTTTGTCGGGATTACCAAGCCGACATTGTGACTCCTCAAATCTGACAGTTCACAAACTTGGTGCCTAACACCCCCAAGGACTTCCACAGCCTGCATACATTTCTCAAGTACCTACTCTAGTCATCCCATTGCATTCCTCCATTCTTAATTTCACTCTCGATTTATTTTATCCATCCTTACTTTCGTCAATCAAGTCTTCTAGGTACCAGATCCTTGGAATCTTCTGACTTGAAGACTCTTTCTTGGCCATAATCAATTTTACTTTTGGCTTGTGGGGATCTCTTGCGTTTATGAAGACTCATTGATCCATCTACTGGAGTTTTTATCATGGATAATATATATATAAAGAGTAGTTATCTAATATTGAAGAATCTCTTCAAATACTATCGCTAAATACACCATTGATTAATCATGTGAAGATTTTTCTTTTTAGAGTATGTATGATTAAAAAGAATCTTTATTGGAAGTCAAGAATACTTATATTATGAAAGTTAGGAAACTTAGCGGAGATATGGATAAAGAATAATGAGGAATGAGTATAAGTGGATGCAGGGGTAATTTGGTCATTTTCATTTCTAGAAATTTTAGTATTCTTTTCATATCCCATTTATGGAGGTTTTCTAATTCTCCTAATGATTATAAGTAAGAAGATTCATTTATATTTTGGGAATTTTAGAAAAATGTCACTTAATCTCTGTTTCAAATAATTTTTCTTTGTATAACTCACCAATAAATAAGATCTTAGATATCTTAAACTATCTGCTTACTTTTCTAGATTCAAATTTTCATATCTTTTAACAAAATCTAATATTTTTAATACAAAGGGTAAAATTGTCATTTTCAAAAATAAATTTATTTTCAATGGAATTTTGGTCCAAGAAAATTTCAACAAGTTCTAGGTAATGTAAGAAAAGGTTTTGAGTTGAGTCTTTAAGATTTTTCTTCAAAACTGAGTCAGAAATAAATTTTTATTTGAAGAAGGGTATTTTGGGTATTTTACAAAAATAATTTTAATTTTAACCATTTTCAAAAAAATAGTGCCTCTAAACTGTTCCTCTCTATTTAATTAGTCTTGTGGTAAATTTTCAGAATTTTCTGAGGTCATTTGAGGCCTGAAATAATCAAAACAGTTTTAAAAGAAAATTCAAAAAGGAGAGGTATTTTGGTCATTTGGTCATCTTCAACCTCTAGACATAATTTTCGAACCAGAAATTCAAATTTGGGGTTTTCTATTCTAGACCAAATTAGGCTAAATTCTTTTCACATAATCCTTCCTAGGATTAAAGCGAACTTACCCTTAGTTTTAATTTGGACTCAAAGTCTCTTTGAGGACCAATTGAAGAAGATTTTTCTTTCGGTCAAAACTGGCGATTTTCACTTCGATTCTAGCTATTCATGGAGTTTCTGAACTTGTAATTAAATAGAAATGAAGTAGACATAATATAGAAGAGTTCTGTAATTTAAATTAGAAGAAAAGAAGACTCCTCCTACCTTAATTCAGAGCTTGGATTTTCCTTCAATGGAGGCTCGAGTTCTTCATGTTCCTGGGCTTGTTCCTTTGAATTCTTTATCCTAAAAGGTTTCTAGTCACTATGCGACGCTTTTGGGACTAATTGGAAGTAATTTGGTGGCTCAGAGAGCAATTTTGAATGGAAATTTTCTTCTACGTTTTCTGCATTTTCAAGCTTCTGGTTATGACTATTTATAGCCTTTTGCCACTGCCCACGGTGGTTATTTTATTCCTTTTAGGCCTAAAGTAGGTTTGATGAGTCACGGTTGTCGTAGGCTGAGCTGGGGTGGCAGTTAGCAGAGTTTTCAAAATTCGTCAATGCGGTTGAGAAGAAGGTTGAAGAAGATGACTCAAAAGGAAAGGATAAAACGAATTTAATTTGAAGAATTATCAGCGATGGGCCTAGCGGTCTAATGGCAAAACGACAATCCTCAAAATTCAAAACGCGTTAAGGGATCATGGGTTCGAATCCCAGCCATCTCTCTTTCCCGTTTTTCGTTTTTCATTTTAATTTCTCATGTGCCTATTCCTTTTATTTTAAAGGCACATGATATTACTGCCCACGTGGGTAGCTTAGTTGGTTGAAACGTTGCATTTCACGCTGAGGTTAGGGGTTCGAGCCTAGGCAGCACATTTTTCTTTTTCCTTTCCTTTTTCTGTTTTCTTTTTCTTTTTCTTTTATTTTTCTTTTTTCTTTTTCTTTCATTTTTCTTTTTTAATTTTTATAAATTCATTTTAACTTCTAAAAATTCTGGAAAAATTTTCTTTTTCTTTTTCTTATTTTCTGTTTTCTTTTTCTTTTTCTTTTATTTTTCTTATTTCTTTTTATTTCATTTTTCTGTTTTAATTTTTATAAATTCATTTTAACTTCTAAAAATTCTGAAAAAATTCTTATATATTCTTTTCTCAATTATCTTTATTTCTGTAATTTTAAAAGTTACTAATAAAATATTTTTATACCAAATTTTAATTATTTAAATATTAATATTTATTTATTAATTAGAAAAAAAAACTGGAAAATTTTTCTTTTTCTTATTTTCTTATTTTCCTATCCCTTTTCTAATTTTCTAAACTTTTAAATTTTTAATTCCATATCTTTTATATATTTTTATTTATTTTATTTTTTTATTAAAGTATATCCTAGGTTTCATTTTTAATATTCTTTAATTTGCTAAATAAATTTCCTATTATCTAACTAACTATATTTCCATTGAAACAATAATATTTTCATTGATTTAAAAAATGGGATGTTACATTGATTATTATGATTATAATTATTTTAAAAAACTTCTAATTTCAAAATCAAAATTCGCAAAATTTTGAATGTGCCAAACTTCAACTACTTCCTTGCCAGCCCTCCCTATTGCTATAGAATCATTACCTATATAAATATATGTTTTAATTTTTTTACTAAAATATTTTATTGTTATTATATAATTTTTTTATTTTATACTAAAAAATTTATTTATTATTTTCTTTCCTTCGTTCTCCCTCTCTCTCTTTCTCTTTCTCTCACTCCTCTCCTCCTTTCTGCTTCATCCTCAGGCTCTCGGGTTCTCTTTCTATTTCTCCCCTCCTTCCTCCTTTTTATTTCTTCTTTTTCTCTTCTCGGATTCTCTCTTTCTTTTCTTTTTCTCTTTCTCTCCTTATGGTTTCATCTCTACTTGGATGCTTTCATTTTTCTCACTCTCCGGTCCCCATCCTCATCAACCTGTGGTCCCCCTCCCTCTCATGTTAACTATGCACGTACTAAGATAGGAAAAAAAAAAGAAAAAAAATGCAACCATAGAGTAAAATATAATAGAGGAAGCCAATCAGTAAATCAATAAAAAGGACACAACATATAAGTGAGCAAGGAAAAGAAAAAAAAAATAGCGGATCCGAGGAAGGGGCTCCTCCTTACTTGGATGTTTTTCATGTGAGTTTTCTGGTAGCTCTAGAGCAGCATAGCGACAGCAACTCTGACGAGGGCGTTGGTAGGTATGGAGGACAGAAAAGAAAATAAAGAGGAAGCGATGCCAGGCAAGGTACTTCCTTGTTGGTTAGTTCTTCACTTTGTGTATACTAATATATGTATATATATATATATATATATATATATATCACTAAGTGTTGGACAAAGAGGGAAAAAGAGGATAAATAAAAGCATTGGTAGCTCCTACAACGTTTCATTTTGTGATATTTTCATATACGTACATACAATAACCATATATATATATATAGAAGTTCAGTAGTTTAGCATCTATGGTACTGCGGTTCAGTGGCTAACACACTAGTCCCCTATATTGGGTCTTGGGATCAAATTCTTTATTTTTTTTCATTTTTGTTCATTTATCCTAGGCTTATGATAATATAGGTATATGTACATGCAGCGCCTTTTCATAACGTGAATGGGCTTCTTAGCCCAATTGGGTTCTAGCCCTACTGGTGTGCTTTGGCTTATTAGTTTCCTTTTCCCTTTATATTTATGAATTTAAATATATATATATATACATATATTTAAATTCCTTATTATTAAACAAATGGGCTCTATAGTCCAATGGTCTAGGAGCTAGCTTCCTTTAGGTCTTGGGTTCGATTCCCAACCAGGTATATTTTTATTATTCTATTTTTATATCATGTATTTATTTATATATCTATTTTTTTCAGATTTAATTATTTTAAAATTATAAAATTCAATTTATAACTACTCTTATATACTTACACACATGTATCCAAATAATATATATATTTTATATTTATCTTAAGTAAACAAATATGTATATATATATATATAAATTAAAAATTTATTGATACATGTATATATATGTTCAATGGTCACATATATTATATAGACGAAAGGTTCCAAAGTTTTAAACTATTATTGATTTCTAATTAATTAATTAATCTTTATTATACCAAATATCATAATTATAATAATTAAATTCCTAAAATTAAATTTGGAAAAATAAAAACAACGTCAATAATATTAATAGAAAAAGAAATATCAACACCTCTAGAAGATAGGAATATTTCGCATAGGATTTATCTTCTAAATCCCTTATTAGGGGTTACCATTAACATTATAATTAGATTAATTATTATTATTACCTATTATTTTTTGTATTAGAACTTTTATTATTATTCTACTTTATTTTATTTTAAAACAAGATGTTACTTGCAATGAAGAATGCAAATGAGAATTGGTAGCACTACTTGTAGCCAAGGGAGTTCATTATTCATTTTGACCATTAAAGTTTAATGATTTTTGAAAACTCAATGCAAGTTTCAAAATAGACATGTCAAGTAGTTAGAATTCATTGAAATGTTTCCTTACGAGATAAAAAATTTCTGATAAACTTGATTCGATGATGAATCCTTTCAAAGATGAAGGGAAATGATGAGGATGACCAAACAAGTTTACACAAAGACACTTTGTATGAACTTAGAGGTCCTATGACTAGGTCCAAGACAAAGATGATTAAACAAGATTTGTGAAGCCTAATTATGGAGGTCAAGAAATATTCAGATGAGACTAAACTCCATTTGAGGATAAATCACTTCGAAGAGGAAGGGAATGATATGAATTTGACAAGATTAAATTATTAGAAATATCCTTTGCAATGGATTGAAGACTTATGGACAAAAGCAAGAGCTAAAATAAGCAAAAAAAGGCTTTTCAAAGCTTAATAATGAAGAAGCTGCAAGTTAAAGAAGATTTAACTAAACTCAAACCCAGTTCATGAATTTTCTCGTACTTACAATTTGAAGATCACGACTAAGAAATGGTCAAAACAAAGTGGATTAAAGACTCCA
>JAMLFT010006143.1:0-16492 GCA_026544285.1 Pachyrhizus erosus
AGATTATAAAAAAATATATTATTTTATATATAATATAAATAGATAGATAAATTACTTAAAAAATTTATAGATATATTTCTCACTATTTAACCACCACAATGAACCATCGAATTAACACAATAAGCTAATGGCAGTTGCACATGTCATTGGTGATTAATTGACAATGATAAATAAGAATAGGTTTCAAATTAAATCATTTAAGGAATAAAATAAATATGTGTATTGCACATATCCAGATCTAGTCACATTAATAATAATTATTTTATGATTAATTTATAAAATATTAATCTTCATCTTAATATACATAAAAATTAGAAAGTATAAGGAAATTTTTTTCCACTTAAAAAGGGTTCTTATCAGTCATTTTAAAAAAGTAATTAATATTAAATAAAAAATATTGCACAAATGAAAATAGTCCCCAAAAATATAAATTATTATTATTTAATTATTATCGCATATTTTCAACGAGTTTATATCAAATTCAAACCATTTAGAATTCTTTCTTACTTTCATACCAAATTTTCTGCTTTTATATATCAAAATATAACTTGGAAATTATTTTACTTTTATATACTAAACTATTATATGAATTTTTTTTCCACTCTTATCTATTGAGATTTTTACTTTTATATACCAAAATATTATATGAAATTCTTTCTACTCTTATATACTGAGATTTATATTTTTATTAATTTATAAAATTATAAATGATTAATGAAACTACAATGAAAAGAAAAATAGTGCACAAATAAAACCAGTCAAATAACGTTCCTAATTCTTCATTTTAATTATTATTGTAATATTTTTAATTAGTTTATATGAGATTCAAATTGTTTAAGACTCTTTGTATTTTTTTATACAAAAATTTACATTTTTATATCCATATTTTTTTTTTCTTAGCTATTGTTGCATCAATTTCATTCACTTTACATGAAATGCACACTCTTTCATTCTTTTTTTGTTTTTATATACCGAGGTAATAATGTTTGTGATTCATTCTATTTTTATATTATGCAATAAATCAGAATCGATTAACACAAATTATACAAGAAAATTCATTAATATAAAAATAAGAGTTAAATATATTTTATACTAAAATTAAAAAATTTACATAAAAGCATCTTACGCATAAATATAAATTTCAATTGAAAATATATTAATATTTACCTTCTAGATATAGATATAAATAAAAAATAATCTAAAAAAATTGTATCACAAAGAAATAAATATTTTAAATCAAAACATATTAACATTTACTTCAAAAATTTGAATATTTTTTTTTTTACTTATATAAAATATGAAGTTTATCTCATTTGATTCACTTACATAAAAAATTTAAAACCCAATTGAAGTTCAAATCAAAAAATTTGAATCATAAAGGACTATAAACATGATAAAAATTACATTAAAATTGAGTCCAACGAATAATAAAATATTAAAATATCTAAATATCAAATTTAATTTTAATTACTTGTAAGACTCATTTTTACTATATTGGTGACCCTTTTTTATTCAAATATTAGTTGAATTCTACAATTTTCATACAAGTGAATCTTATAAAACAAGAATTTACATCTATAGTTAGTAAATGATTTAAAATTGTATCCCAAAAAATTATCAATATTTTGAAAGAATTAAGTTGACTTAAATTTAAAAGATAAATGATCATAATAATTTTTTTAGAAGATAAAAGATCAAAATAAATGTTAAAAATAAAATAAAATAAAAAACAAAATTTAACCTAATATTACTAATAGATTTATTTATTTATTATAATATATATATAACATAATAAATAAAACTTAAAATCCGTACGAACTACACACTAGTTAACATAAACTAACAATCTCAAAATCTAATTTATTTAAAACAAATACATTCAATTTCATTATATATGTCAATATTTAAATTTTGAAATTGTGAGAAATACATTTAGTCCACTCGTTAAATTAAAATTAACACATCATGTTGCATATTTAATTATATAAATCTTATGTGATTTATTTTTTAATTAAAAATTATCTGAAAATTTTATAATTTTTAACAAATTACATAATTTAAACGCTAAGTTTAGTCCAACAGATATAATTAAATATGCTCTCATTAATGATAGTCTTCCCTGTCTCTACATTATTTTTTTAATTGTGAAAATTAAAAACAAATACTAAAAAATTTACAACAAATTACATAATACCCTGTCGCTATATATACACATTTAAATGAGATAAAATAAATTATCTCTCTTTTTTATGCTTTAATTTATCTTCACAGAAACAAAGTTCTTTTTCTTTCAATTTCTTAGACATGACAGAGATATATACCATCCTCAATAGTAGTTGTTCATATCTTCAAAGTTGTTTTACTGAAAGTGAAATGGACAAATAAGCCAATCCAAAATGGTAGGTGTAAGAAGGAATAATAATCACTGTACAAAATTGAAGGCCCATCACCTACAAACTACTGTTTATAATTTGATGAACAAACCTTTCCAATTTAGTTGACCCATTATTCTAATAATTTTATAAAAAAACTCTCTAATAATTTGTTGCTAATTGAATTTCTTCCTTAACAAGCATAAGTTAACAACATAATTAGTTGAGAAGAATGTGCTGGCCACGCATAAACACAGCACATCACATGTGCACTGTCTTTCTTAGTTGAATGTTGGGTGCTACGCCCATTTTTAATCACAAGCTTTTTTTTTTTCTTCTTCTTATAATACATAATGTAAAATATTAATTTATGTAGTGAACTCATTCTATTTTGGAAAACAACAAACCCCATTGGTAGAACAAGAATTTGATTGTAAAAGAAGACACACACATGTATAAGTAAAAATAAAATAAAATACATTGTTTTATATCATCTCATTGAATTTTAAAAAGCAAGTGTGTGTAAAGACATGCATGTATAAGTAAAATAAATTTATTAACTGTTTTACAACACCTCGTTGAATTTTAAAAAGCAAATAAGTGTGTGTATAAATAATTAAAATATAAATCATATAATAATTACTTTAAAAAGTCAGATAATTTTTTAAAAAAAATCACATAATTTATGTATTCATTCTAGCATATAAAAAGCATTTTCACTATATATATCATACACACATATAGAATAAAAAATAACTTTTATTTTTGTTGTTTTGTAAGCTTTTTAATATTCTTTGGATGTGAAACTTCTTCAATATGTAGGATACTGTGGTCGATCTTCACAAGTAATTTCTATTTAATGTAAAACCCTTTAATATCTGTTTTACTGTTTCAAATTTTAATACAATTCTGTAAAACAATAATTATGTTAAAATTCATGCCATTAAAAGAAGTGATAATGACTTATACACCGGTTAATCCTGTACTTCTTTTTCAGCAACAAGATAAATATATATTAAAATTGAGAATACGAGGAATCCAAAATCCATTAAAAACTAAGATATAATTCAACCCGTGAATCTGAAACCAATGAAAAAAAAATTATGAAGCCAATATAACAATAAAGTTCCTATGCTCTAATGAATCCCTCGGCTTTGATAAAAAGCAGCAAATGTTGGATTTGTTAATAAATTTGATGTTTTATTTTGCCAAAAAAAAAAAACAAATTGGAAACAAAGTGGGGACCGATCCCAATATCTTCACAAAATAGACAAAAAAGAGCTTAGATATTCTCTGAAGAATATGCTTTATATTGAGTTTTGTCTTCACCGAAAATACCAACATGCATTGGCATATGATTTAGCAGAGCTTTCTGGGAAATTACGCACTAACCCCACTGGTAATGGTGCCACACAATATTTTTGGAATGACATGCCTACACTTCCCTTCTCTATGTATTCCTTGATTTTTATTTTTTTTTTCCTTTGAAATTTCAATTGATCTTTGGATTATATAATTTGCACCAGTTTTTCCCGGGTTTTTTTTTACACCAAATACCAAATTGCCATTTTTCGAATGCTTATTGCTAACACTCATATATGGACCAACAAATTATCCTAGCAACTTATGTCCCTCGCACAAGGCACATCTTTTACATTGCCAAAGAGATCAAAATCTTTTTATGGAAGTTAATGGCCAATAACTTACCGTCTGGCTCCTTGTATATCACAATTTACTTTTTAGTATAACAAACTTGTTATATATATATATATATATATATATATCACTATTTACTCAAGGTTTTTTTTTAATTAAACAAAAAGTAAAATTGAGCCTATGGTCAATATAATATCATTGCTAAGCTAAATTAGTAAACATTATTATCCAAGTTAGAAGGTATTAATCTTGCACAGTTAAGCAAACTTCGATTGATACCATTTGCAATTCGCATGTAATGCACAAATTTATTATTAGAAATATAAAACTTTTGTTTTTTTATTTATCTTTTAAGACTTTTGTATAAAAATAAAAAAATGTAATAATTTTTCTTGATCTTAATAAAATAGTTGTAGATTTTATTATTTTATTATTTTTCATTTCTACTCCACAATAAATATATATATGTAAAATATTTAAAAATAAGGTAGAAAGTAAAGGTATAATTGACACAAAAATATTTAATGTTATTTAACCTTTAAAAATGAAAAATAAATAAAATTATTTTTATTAAATCTAACGGTTAAAAAACATGAGAAAGTATACATAATTAGGAAGTTGGTTTGGCTTTATAAGCTCCATTATACTCTTGTAAAATCATTTTTTTTTTCATTTCAATACAATTTTATTTTTTAATTATGAGTATATTTTGATTTCTTCCTTAAGCTATGTTATATTTACTAACATGGTATCCACCATGAATGTGAGATCTCCCCTACGACTTAATATAATTCATTTTTTTTTTGTTATTCTTTATTTAACTTTCCTTTAAATTGTTTAATTTCACAAGAAAATAAAAAAAGAGATTTTTTCATTTTCTTTTTTATTTTATTTTTATTTGTTCATTTGAAGATAACACATTTTCTCTCTACCTCTAATCCTTTTCGTAGAGGCTTATTTGCCAACAACATGCACTAACACTTTCTTTACAGTGATTTCACTTTTATTACATTATCTTTATTGTCCAAAGTTTCAAACCTTCATAACTTCTATTTAGGTGCATATTGTGCCACTATTAATAACTTCTATCTAGCTACATATCAAGCTAGCATCAACAACTTTAAATTGTCACTCCCAACAATAAAAACACCATTATTAGTAATCCAAGTGAGTACCAATTCAAATCTAGTTGGTTTGTATTCAGATATAATTCTAACTTTTTTTTATTTTTCTTCCTTCAAGGCTTTGTTCTCCATTATTCAATGAAGCAACTCTTGGCCTTACCTAGCTCAATTTGTCTTTGTCATCACCACCATAAGCCATCATCCTAAAGCATCTAATTCAATAGTTTTATTGTAGTTGATGTTTCTCTTCTAATATTACTTCTCAAGCACACAAAGTGTTTGGTGATTTCCCTCTGTATTGTTTTGTTATTGCTCTTCCTAATTTGCTTGATTTTGGATAGAGAAAGTCCTTGTAGATGTTTAGGTGTCTTAGGAATAACAATCTTCTTAGATTTATAGAATGGCGAGACGGTTGAAAGCTGTCTATTAACTTTTTTTTCTTTTCTTAAGTGTAATTATTAAAAGTGTATCTCTAAATTTTGTAATGAATGTTTTCTTTTATATGTGGTGACCCTTAAGTGGGGATAATGATGGTTTACATTATTGTTAAACCTTATAAGTCATGTTATCTTAGGATACTCTCACTTTGTAAGTATGTTTCTATAAAACATAGGAGAACATGACAAAAAGGGATTGAATTGTGTTTCTTAAAAACATTTTAGAAAACACGCTAAAAATCAAGTTTTGAGGTTTCATCCATAAATCTAGGTTTAAACAAAAAGCATCTTAAAAGAAAGCAACAAAGTATATTTTTAGCAAAGATATTTTAATAGCTTTTAGAAAGAAAAAACACAATTATATGTGTTAGTTTGTTTAAGCTTACTCCAAAATATTCTTTTTACAGGTCACTACTAGCTCTAACATAATCATTTAAGATCATGTTTCTTACAAAGGCTCAAGACTTTTTGATAATGTCTACTCTTAGGACATACAAATGAATTGAGAGTTTAAGAAAATTTCTACAAAGATTTACAAGATTTATGAATATAATAGGTTGACTCAAAAAGTGTTCTTTATATTTAATTCTTAAAAAATATCTTTATTTATAGGCCATTTTGAAAAAGTAATTGTTTTGAGTAAACAACCTTCTAGCATCATTTGTTGGTAGGTGTTTAGATGAAGCATTAAATATTGCATTGAACGATTTTCTCCGACTAGTCATTTTTATCTAATAAAGTAGTTCATTTGTCTTATTTTAGTGCTCATTTCTTCTATCATAAGTCTTTTTGCTTTATAGAACTTGAGCATTTTTCCTTATCACCTTCTAACACATCTTTTTAGGTAGCAAAAGATTTTCCCAATACACAATTGAGTTTTCTCTTGGATTCAACAAATCCTATGAAAAATATTTGTACATTCCCTACATATAGAATCAAATCATTAGTGTAATAACTATGTAATAAATATTCAGACACAACATGTATGTGAACTTATAGTTGGCTAGGCAAACACAAAACATAACATAACTTTCATATGTTTAATGCTTATGAACACATATAAAGACGTATACTTTATTTTGCATAGTCAAAACTTTGAAGGTCTTGATTCATCTTATATTCTAACAATTTCCTAGACCTTTCGATGCGTAGTTACAGAGAATTAAGTGTTTGCCTTATAAGTCAATTAGGGAGTTTTTAATTATTTTATGATGAGTGACCTAGGGACTAAAGTACTTAGTGATGCATATAAAATGCACTTTAAGGAAAGTGTACCTTATGCGACAGTAATAATAGACCTAAATTATGAATTTTGTATCCTAGAGACTTGTTTGGTTCCAAAACAAATAAATTCGACAAGTAGTCCAAGCAACTCTAGGTTTGAGTGTTTATCAATTATTTTGTAGAAATACAAATAGTAGTAAGCAACTAGTTTGAATGAGAGAGTTAGTAGATAGAAAGGCCTAGGTTTGTGACTTCAAATACACCCTCAATTTCCTCTAATTCCTACTTCAATTGAATCATACATTAATCCACAATCACTAATCATCATTCTTAAAATTACTAATAGACATTAGTCATAATATGTTAGTAGTATTTCCTTTATTTTAATTCTTATTTGTTCATTTAAGGTTTAAATTAGAGTGAAGTAAATCACAAAGAAGTTGAATCAATTCTTATTAATCTAAGTATAAATTCATGTGACAAGAATGATCATGCATAGTTACATGAATTCAACTATTTTGTAGGTCTATTAATTATAAAGTAGTAGTACATTGACAAATAATCAACTAAGTTTAGGGTGACCAATCCTAAGTAATCATAAAACAAAGCAAAACAATTCAATTAAATGAATTGCAAAATGATTTCAATTAGAATAAGTGATTAGGGTTCACAAATACAATTTACATCACAACCCAAACTTAGGAATTTAATTAGCCATATTCCCAATGAAGCACAAAATTGAAGAAGAATGCATAAAGAAGGAGTGGAAACTCCTTTACAAGTTTTAACTCCATGGTATTTTTCACAACCTTCCTAATCCCATAAACCTCTCTTATTAGCAATAACTCGCTCAAAGAAATGTAATTTTGTGCAAAAGAAATAGATAAAAATATCTTTTTTTTTCCTTTTTCCTATTTATGAACGTATTGGGACTTCAGCTAGCTAGTAGAAGTATGTATGGTTGTGCATAATTATGCACAATTATGCTTCACAACAATCTTCTATTCTCAAAGGTGGGGTTCCAAGTTATGCACAATCATGCTTCTTTTTTAAAGTGAAGTATTGAAGCTCTTGCACTAATGTATTGAACTATGTGCGATCGTACTTTTTTTTTTTTCAAAGTGGAGTCTTGATGTCGAAACACAACCATGATGAATTATGATAGTTGTGCTTCCTTTTGAAGCTTATATGGAGGTCTTTTGAAGGTATGGATAACCATGCTTTATGACTTAAAGAAAAAATCAACCTCTTTTGTGGCTTTTTTCCTTTTATAAGTTCACGTATGTCCTACACAATAATGAAAAAGAAATGGGTGAGCTCAATCACTTAAGGTGTCAAAATGTCCCATAAATATAAAAAAATCACATCAATAATTATGGGCAAAATGGAATTTATCACTTAGACATAAAGTGAATGAATAGTAATCCAAGTTTCAAATACTTTAGATCATTTTTCTAAGATGTACCATGTTATATAAACTAAGGTAGTAACAAAAAGTGATAGGTAAAACACCTCCATGAGTATTCTAATCTTGGAATGAATTGAGCACTCAAGGAACAAATACTCTATAGAAAGGAACATGTAAGTCAAACTTACAAGAAGCCTATAGGAATAAGTCTGTAACGTAACATATTAAGAAGGAAACGAGCAAATAAAGAGAAAAGAAAAAGGATAAAAATAACAGAGAGAAAACCAGTTAGGTTAAAGAAGGCAAAAGGAAAACTAAAATAAAAATAGTTTGGCAATCATGACCTGCCAACTAGAAGCTCATGAATAGAAGAGTCCAAGTATGCTTTTACATGTGAGATAAAAAATATTATACTAATAGTTTAAAACACAAGAAAACACAAGAACGAGGTTGAATTGTATTTTAAATGATTTTCACAAATCCTTTTAAAAATTTGTTTCTTCTTATGTAGGAAAATATATTTGGTTAGAGAATATGAGTAAACTTTTGAGATGAAAATATTGTTATTGAAGTTATTTTATATCTCAATATAAAAAGCTTAAGGAAGTAAAATAATCACAAAGTTTTTATACTAGTTTTTCTTAACCAAGAATATGTTTAGTCCTTCGTATATCGCCAAGAATTTGATTAACAATTAAGGTTATTACAATTATTACTTTAATCCAAACCTCTTTAGGCTTAGCATAAGTAATTTACGACTTGTTTTGCCAAGCGATCAACTCAAATATTGTTTACAAGCAAGCTTCTTTAGGCTTAGACTCAGGTAGTCTTTAAATCAAAGTCTCTCCAAGCTTCCACCATTTTCACTAAGAAAAGTAAAAAGTAAAGCTCACTAACTACAATATTTTAGCAAGAAGGGTGCAAATATGAAGTTTAAGTCTTAACCTTTTATATTAAGGGAATTTTCAACCAAAATATCAAGTTAAGAGATAAAGTTAAAGGTTGCAAATATTTTGTACAAAAGGTTCTCTTAATTCTTGAAATCTTTGATATGTGTTTGTGTGTGTGCAAGCTACAAGTGTTTGTTGCAAGACTATTGCAACTTGACTCTTTAACTTTGACGAAATATGAATGTTCGTTCATTAAATGTTATATTTAATGTCTTTCATCAATAGTCACTCTAATAAGATAAAATATAGTGCTTATTTTCCTTTTTTCATATTGAAATCATGCGTTGAAGAACAAATCACCTTTTGTTAAGGAAAACATGTCATCGTCACTTGCTTTTTAAAGGCACATATTTTGATGAAGTAGGTGAACAATATGCTTTAGCTCATGACCTTCCATGTGAGTCTATTCCTAAAAAGATAACAAAACCAACATTCACATTACTATACATTAAATTAAGCATTGCACATAGTATCAATTGTGTTGCCAAGGAGATTGGTTTGTATTATTTGTATAAAAGCACATAGTTTTGCAAACCTAAAAATATATTTTCTTTGTTTGTTTACTCAAAACTTATAAGGGGTGTAAAAAAATAAGTCCTATGATTTAACAAGTAGTTATTGAAGAGTAAATGTCTTAGCCCTTTATCAATAAAAAAGAGAAGAAAAACTAAAAATTACTAACGTAAATTAAAATGTCACAAGAAGGTTGAATTGTTACTTTAAAAGCCTTGTGATTTAGACCCTTCAAAACATATTTTGATGTACTTTGAATATGAAGCCAATAAAAAAATTGAAAATGTGTAAGATTTTGTCTAGCAAAGGATATCAAATTGAGAAAGAAATTATGAATATGAATTGTACAAAATTTTTAGAATCAATATTACCATAATAACAAAATATTAATCCAAAACATTAAAAAATGGGAGAGTTTTATGAGTTTAAAGTAAAAAAGTTTCAAAAAGATGTTAGTTTAAGTGTAGAAGTACTACAATTATTATTGATGTACACTTTCAACTTATGGAGGGCTATTAGAGATACAAATAGTTACAAATTAGTTATTTTCACATTTGTAAGTCAAGTAGATGGCTTAATATAATAATCTCATTTTCAATTTATTTTATTTTATTAATTCTCTCTTTTAATAGACTCTACCACTAGGATTGACAAAATAGATTAGTTTATTCCATTTTGGCCCTCCCTACTAGTAGCCCACTAAAAATAGGCTATGGTGAGTTGGTAAGCCTTAGTTGATCGAGTTAGAAGTTATAACCCACCTTGTTTACAAGTGGGATGACAAGTTGGTCAACCGAAGAAAAAAAAAAGTTATAGCCTTTCATTTTACAATACTAACATGAATTTAATTAGAGAATTTAAAGTAATAAATTTTCTAAATTTGAATATATTTTTTTATTAGAAAATTGTTTTATAAAATAAACTAACAAAATTAACAAATGTGTACTTTGAAGAACACTAAAAACTTAAATAAATAAATTGATTAAATTTTGTAACACCTCAAAGTAATAAAATATTTAAATAATTAATTAAATATGTAAATATTATTTAAGATTATGTGAAATGCATGCATAAGATTATGTTACCTTCTATGGCAATAAGGAGCATTTTCCTTTTTAGATCCTAGAGAATAGTAAGAAAATGAATAAGACTATGTTGCCTTATTTGGCAAGGAAGAAATTTTCCTGTTAGATCCCAAAAAATAGTAAGGAAATGAATATATTATGTTGCCCTTTTTGGCAAGAAAGCATATACACCTCCTTTAGATCTTAAATAATGGTAAAGAATGTTATTCGATGAAACATAGGTGGCAAAGAACAATAGGAATGTCTCTTAGAGATTATAAGCTCAAAATTTATTATGGAAGGCAAATAACAAACAAGATGTTACTTAGACATGCTAAGTTAACTTTACTATGTTATGAGAATATAGCATGAACTTTGTCCTAGCTCAAGGAATGTTATATGCTTTGTTGCCATAATTATGAAAAATCAACAAAATAATGCACAAGTCATATTTGTATTTGTAAATGTATGATATTATTATGCTCTTAAAACACTCATTGAGACATCATCTTATTAGTTTAAGTGTTATGTTTTCAAATTAAGCAAGTTTAAAGTCTTAATTTGTCTTGTTAATATGAAAGAAGCCCACAAGCTTTTATAAATTTTAAACTTTAAAAGGCCTCGATGTTTGAGGCATGTTTATGTCTTACTTATTGATATTGAGAGTTTGTAAAGCACCTTGAATATTCACAGTAATGTGAATAATTACATTTAAATTATTAAGTCGTTAATGTTTTATTTTAAATATTTATTGTGTATAGTTACAATAATATTTCTCTAAAATATTTTGGACTCACTTAAAATCATGCATAAACATAACATAAAATAGTCTTTCAATAAAGCACACAAAGCATACAGTAGCATACTAATTAAAGTCAAGTAATAACATTTTTAAGGAAAAAAACAACACTAACTCAATATACTAACCCACTTTGCCCTATCCATAACTCTTTAGGTTGATGGGTTAGGATAGACTATTGGATTGATTTACCTATCTCACCGCATCATTTTGTGAGTTAAATAAATTATTTTTTTAAGATGAACTCATTTTATCACTCCTTTCTATATATATTTTTATAATATCTTTAACATTGCTTTTCTACAAATCGTTTATTTTGCAAGACTAATAGAAGAAAACAAAAAGGGGAGGTGGGGGTTTTGAATTATCCTTTTAATTGTGGACATAACTAATTGCTTATGTTGCAAGAGTTCATCATGGTAAGTATGGGAAGCAATTGCGAAACTTTAAATGTCATTACTTACCAGATCCATTTTTATCCTTTTTATATCCCACTTGTATACTAGTTTATAATTTGATTATATTTTATCTTGTGCTTTTACCAAAACTAAAAACAATGTCGTATGGGATTACTTTATCTTATTTAGCCTTTCTTATCCAACTACATCTACCAAACGCGGCAAATGTTACTCTCTACTAATTGAATACCTGTAAAATTTGTGTGAACGAAGAAACATTTGCCTATCTAAATTTCTACATTGATTTGTTCTTGCACCGAGTATTCAACAAAAGATACTCTTTAATTTAAATTGCATTTTTTCTATCAGCAGCTGAGTATGGTCAATTATTAAATAACTCTTGAAACTAAATTTTAAGGACTCTTACAAAACCTTTCATGTTTATAACAAATGAAAGAATAACGAATATTTTGCAGCAATGACAAGTTATATCACGGAGAACTAACAAAAAGAAAAAAATAATAACAAAAGGTTTCAAGAGACGTGGGGATTCCAAGAACTTGTGGAGAAAGAACCACCAATGGTATGTGACTTGTTTTAGCAAAGAGTTTCTCAAGTAGACAAGTGGCATGGCGAACATTACCAAAAATAAATCTCATTATGTATATGCATTATGTTTATCCTTTCCTTCAAATCACATTTTCCCCTTATAAACATGAGTTCAGGGTCCTTATAATTCAAATCCAAACATGCAAGGCGAGGCAAAAAAGAAAATGTTAAGTTGTGATTATCAATATCGGCACAATAATAAAAGTATTTATTCACATAAAAAGTAATATTTTCCATATACAATATACGGATTTTATGCAAATAATATTTTATTATTATCTAAAGTATAAATCAACTTAAAAAATATCATCTAAAGTATTAAAGTAGTCTCTAATGTCGTTGTTTATTAGAATTACTTCAAGTTAAAACAATATTATTTAACAAAATTTCCTTTTAGAGCCAGAGCTTTCTCTAAAAAATTTTACGCCTTACAAAAATTTTATATTTGAGTTCTTTAATCATTTACTGATTTTTATTTTATTCTTTCCAACTTTTTAAAGTGTAAAATTGTTAATTAAGGTTTAATAATCATACAATTCTAACATCTCACTCAGTAGGAATTTATTTAATCTCCACCCTATAACAATAATTACAAGCATTAATAATATTTTATAAACATTACATAATTTAAAAATATCAATTTTTAATATAGTTTAATACTTTTAACAAGACTGTATTTCTTTAGGTAGTATTTCTTTTAGTAACCATAACAATTAAAAAAATTAAGACCGCTAACATCAAATAAATTTTAATTGAATGTGTGATTTTATTATTATTATTATTATTATTATCATTATTATTATTTAATTTTAGCAATTAAATATATTCAAAACATTTAACTACAGAAAAAATTATTTGTGCAGAATCACATGCGATTTATTTCAATCATGTAAGAAAAGTAAGCCTAAAAGGTGTCAAAAAGAAAGAAAGAAAGAAAGGCAAGTAGGGATGGAAGGTGAAACTCAAATACATATTGCAGAACAAAATAAATTGCGTATTTGGCCAATGTTTAGTACTATTGCATATTGGTTTTAGGTAGCATTCGTGCATAATAATTGGTTTACAATTTCCAAATTTTCAGATTTTAATAATGAAAAAAAGACAAAGTGAATAGCTGGAGAAGAGGGCAACGGTGGGACACATCAGATAGAATTTGCAAGAGAAAGTAATGATATTTGTAAATTGGACTTCTCTATTTTGAAAAATAAGAGTTAATTAATTTAATTAATTTTGTAAGTGTTATCGACTGAATTACGATCTCAAAGTGACCCATGACACTTATAAGGTTGTGACCCAATTCCCAAATATATAGAATACACCCCTGAACATTCAACACCTGCCATGAGCATTTTCATCACGTTTTTATCCCAATTATTTTTAGACTTAATAATATATGTATATATAAAAGAATATAAAAATATTTTTTTTTAATAAGTTCCGCTGCTATTTTTTAAAATCAAAATAGAAATATTTAAAAAAGATACTTTGACACTCGAATTAACAAATAATTACATATTAAAAAAAATTATGTAATTAGTGATAAAATAAACAGTAGTATTTATCTTTTATTCTTATTCATATATATAGATAATCTTTAATGAATATAAGAATATTGAGTCTTATCTTATGAATTTATTGTTATTATTGAACTAATTATTTAATTATTAATCATTGATAAAAATAAATAAATAATTAATTTATTTATTATTAATTCCTAATATAACTTTTTAGTATGTCAATATATCTTCGGATACTTACTATTATGCAAAGACTGACATGCCCTTCTCTTGATATACATGTCTCCTAGTTTTCGATGAGCCTTTTAAGTTGAGAAGAGAACTTACCATTTTGACATTTTCTAATATATTTTGGACTTTGTAATTGTTAGATATTCGTTGATGGATGTTGATATGACGGTGATAAGAATTTAAGTCTATCAGGCTTTGCAAGATCAACTTCTTATAAATGGTTATGATCCCCTAGTTTTGGTCAAGCTAGTTAATTTGATGAGTGTTAAGAATCGAGTATCAAGATCTGAGAGTGTTGAGATATTTTGGTGATTTGTTGGTTTTTTGATTGATTTGTCGAGATACTTTCTATATACATGCCAGATTTTTTATAACGCCCTTTTTATTTATTTTAATTCAAGAAAATCAATATAATTATTTTATTTCGGATAAATATTTAAAACTTAATTCGTTAGGGGTTACAATTTAAAAGAAATATGACTATTATCATAATATTCAAGTAACTTGATATTAATTATAAAATTTAATAAGACAAAATCCAATCAAAATATAAATATTACATTTTCCAAAAGCAATTAACTAGTACATTACACAAAAGTATAAGTCTAAGATGGTCAAAACATTTATTTTTCTTCAAACATTCCTAGCCAGAGCACTTTGAAGGATCTTCTTCTTCTGAGGATTCCTCTAATCTACCTTGACAATTTGTTGGAACTAAACCCATAGATGAGTCTTGGCGTGGAGGGGTTTGAGCGTATTAGCTGAACTATAGGAAAATTTGGAGGAACCAACGTGTATCAAGGTGGTGGGTTTTGAGATAGAACTATTGAGATATTTATGTGAAAAAATTGCCATAGGACTACGAGGTTTTGAGATCTAAAAGCGAATCTAACGTAGCCCATGAAAGTATCGTCTCCATTGGTCAAGTTATGCGTCCATTGACCCCCAAGGGTATTATCGTCAATTGAAAAGGGGGTTGGAACTCATCTGCCATCTGTATCTAAAATGTTGGGGGTTGTAGGAGTGAATCATTCATCCTTAGTCATACACACATAAATAAGCAACATTTCTATCCATTGTATGCTCTCATTTCACATTAACGTGCCTAATAGGGATTTATTCGTTTTAGGGCCCTTCGTAGCCTCCATCACTATTATCTCCAAGAGGACTTACACGAGCATGTTAACAATAATCCAAGTTTGCATTTTGGGTTGACAATTGAAAGTACATATCTTATCGGGTACTGAGTCTAGGATACTTTCATCGGATCTTGATAATTCTCTGTTTTGTCGAGAACGTCAAGTCAGTTACATGACACTCTTTTCACTTTGAGCAGCTCACAACTTGACACCTTATATACCCCCAAGGACTCACTAGAGTTTGCGTACATTCCTTAAATACCTTCTATAGTCAACCCAGACAATCTTCATTCTTATTTCTCACTTGTTAGGGTTCTGATTCATTCTACTCTGCTTTTCTCCAGTCATCAAACATTACGAGTACTGATTTTCATTTCACTAGCATAGTCTTGCAATAGTTCTATTTCATTCTCACTTTCACATAACTAATCCAAATTTTATTTAATTTTTGTCTGGGTAATTTTTCAGTTCATCCTCTATCTAGGGTTATTTGTAACATTTGACTATCAATTTTGATATAGCTATAACGACATACAATTTCTCTACTTTTAGTAGAGAATATAAATCATCAACATATGGTATAGAAATATCCAATTCAAAACTAAACAAAATTCCAAACAATATATCAGGATCACAATTCAAGATAATAAGAAAAGGGTACAATGGTCTTTTTCATTAACCTCTTATTGTTATTTATTTCTTTTATTTTCTCATCCCATATTTATTCATATCATATTCTATCCTATTTAACTAATTATTGTTAGAATTTTATTAAAGAAGATTAATCAAAAAGAATAATACAAGGGAAAAATCGTCCTTTTCGAAAACTATTATCTTTACTTACTTTTCTTTTCCTCATCTTTTTCCTTCATAACTTTTTATATATTTATTCATTCTCCTAGTTTTAGTTTAGTAAATCAAAAATTAAAATTTTATGTATTATTCAATAAAATATTTCAACTTATAATTTACTTTTAAATGCTACTTAGTTAAATTATTAAAGAAGGAAAGATACAACTTCCTTTGAAAAAGTATACAACTGTCTTTGAAA
>JAMLFT010006144.1:0-16491 GCA_026544285.1 Pachyrhizus erosus
AAACTTACAAAAATGTAAAAGTATATTAATCATATAAAAAAATTGTGAAAATTTAATTACAACTTTTGAATTATAAAAAATGTTTTTTTTAAAATAGCTAACAGATACGACATTTGCAATATTAAAGGATTGAAAAATATATTTAAGTTAAAAATTAAAAAACACACAATTATTTGTTTTGTAGTTGATTTGAAAAATATTATGAAAAAGATGAAAAAAATATGTTTTTTTTTTCTAAACTTTCAATCAAATTTAATTTTGATTCTTATATTTTTAAATTAACCAATTCAAATCTAATTTTTAAGAATATGTAATTTTTTATATTTAAAGTTAACATTGAGTGTAAAAAAATTTATCATCGTAAAATTGAAACATAGACTAAATTTACATATTTTTAAAAGTATAAAACTAAAACTAAATTTAATTGAAAGTTTAGTGGATAAAAAAAGTATTTTTTTCAAAAATAAAATAAATATAAGAAAAAAATTCAAATATTTGAAACACAAATTGTTATCAACAACGTCGTTTAAATTTAAAAATAATATTCAGTTTAATTAACAAAATCTAATTAAAATTAATAATAAATAACCAAGAATTCTAATTAGGCTTGTAGGTTATAGCCAACGCATACTCTCTTTTCTTTCAAAATTATGTATATTACACATTAATCATCAAACAGAAAATAAAAGAAATAACTGTGTTATAACTCAGGTTCTTATATTATACATCAAACGCACTTAATTGTTACATTAACGGTTCTATATTCATCTTTATATTTTAAATTTACTCTTCACTCTTAAACATGAGCATTTTAAAGAGTTTTTCTTTTTATTATTAAGTCATGTGTCTTTTCTTAATTTAAGTATCTATTTTATTTAATTATAATTTTTTTTCTTTTAAGCATTATTATTTAAATATAATTTAATTTAAATGAAATTTATACTAAAATTTTGAACATTGATATATTACATTAAAATAAATATTTATTTTTAGTTAAAATTAATTTAAAATTTTTAAGTGGTCTTGATTTATTTTTTATAGTGACGAATTTTGACATTATATCAATAATTTAAGATGATTTTCATTTTTTTTTTAAATATTTTCATAAATTTCTCTTTTAGATTTAAAGGATGATTTGTCTTAGTTCATTTTTATTCATAACTTCTTTAAAATTAAAAGACTCGTATATAGATGAATGAAAATAAATACATAATACATTAGTAAACAAATAAAATAAATCATCCCACGTGTGGAATCAACAATGACAAACTAATACTTCACATTTATGTAAGTTACTAATTTTAGACACAATTATAAACCTTATCTAACTTATATTTAGTTACCTAAAGTAATGAACCAAATAAAAGACAAAAAAAATCCTCTAACAACTAAAGGATAACTCCCCTTCCCCTTCCTTCAAATTTTCTTACTTGATATAATTTTTTCAACAAATAACATATAGTGATTATCTTATCTTATCAACACAAATAAAAATGCTTACAAAAACAATCTAGTAGTATGTATCAAGTATATCTAAAATCACAACTATCTCTTAACTTTTATCATCACTAACTCTAGCATCAAAGTCCTTCCAAACAATAACTATCCTTTGCGTGCGTTTTGAAAACTCTTCTAAAGGATGCAAAATGTTCGCTCCTTGATTGTTGGCTCATGAGAGACACATGATCCTTAATTTTAGACAAATAATAAACACTTAATTAATAGAATAACAAAATAATATAAAAACTCATATGAGATTGGTGTGGTAACCAACAACATCGTTGAATAAGAACTTATGTACCCAAGAGGGATGTGGGTTGTCACCTTTGCTTTAACACAAGATTGGTGGAAATAAAATTTGTTATGACATGAAAAATTGTTATTTGGACCTTTAAGCTTGATTTTGATGAAAAAAAAAACACATTGAGAATTTCATGCCTATTGAATGAGAAAAAAATATTTGTAAACATTTGTTTAAATGTCAAATTTAATTAAAGATCGTGATATTTTAAGATAAGAGAATATAGTAAACAAAATATAACATTAAATGATGTAAAATTTTACTTAAACTAAACTAACAACGTATAAGTTTGTGTAATTTTATATACAATAAGATTAAATTATTATAAATATATTTAACACCCTTTTATCTCTAAACTAGTATAATGACTAATGAGTGAAATATTATCTTAAGAATAAAAATATAATTTCTAAAATTATAATTTAAACACGATACAAAATATTAAAATTTAACTAAGTTTCTTTAATTAAATCATAAGTCAAACAAAATAAATAAGTTAAGTTAAGAAATAATAGAAATTTAATTAAGTCACACTTTATTAAACAAAGGATATAATGATAATTTTACTTTAAAAACAAGTATGTTTTCATAAAAATGAGATTGTAATATTTAATTAATCATTAATTTTAGAAAAATAATTAAAGTAAAACATCCAGCAATGCACATGGAATCAATTTTATAAGGAAAAAATGAATTAATTTCATAACGGATCAAATATCAGAGAAAATCAATCTCATATAAGTTTTGAGTTTTTAAATGAAATTACCAAATTTGGTGTTAATTACTATGATTATTATAACATGGTAAAATTAGAAATAATTCATTAATCAGTCTAAACTTGTAACTAAGCCTTTATCTGGTAAAAAAAGAAAAAAGAAAGATGAAAGAAATAAAAAGAATGTGAAAGTTACTAGTTATTTTCCTTTATTATTTATTTATTTTCTTAAATCAAATACTTTTATTTTTATTTAATTTTCCACATATTTTCATTAATCTTTTTTATTTTCATCTATTTATTTTCTTCTTACCAAATGAATATTAAATAAACACACGTAGATGACATTATATATAAAATGTTGAAGCAATTTAATAATACCTTAGATGTTTATTTAAGATTAATTAACTAAATTGAATCACCATACATTGGTTGATTGTCCTCAATTCCTTTTAAAGTACCTAAGATTTTCATAAGACTTCTAATAAAAACGGAAAGAGACGTGAAAAAAAATGTAATGTGTCAAGTTGGTGAAATTATGAAATAAGACACGTTTTTTTTTTTACGCTTTCCTTTTATATGAGTTCAATCTTTCACATTTAAGCAAGCTAAAAGGGGGGAAAATGGTAAAAACTAATATCACTGAGAAAGTTTTTTTTTTTTTTTTTGGACAGAAATATAACTAAGAAACTTTTTTTTTTAAACAGAAATATCACTGAGAAACTTAAGACATGTAAAATGAGTTACATGGGTGCATAGAGGTATTACTACCTCACTACACATTATGGATCAATATTTGTGCAAGGCAAAACATGCTATAGGGTCACACAATTAAGGTATACTTTTATTTATCCAAATAAAATTGAGTGTTCCTACTGAAAAAGCATTAGAAGGAAAGATCGGTAATTAATAAAGGTTGATTTAGATGATAAAGATTATGTTAACATAAACGAGATATCAGTGAACTCTCGAGACTAACACACCTAACTAAATTTTTCTGTAAAAAAGAAGAAGGAAAGGTAAACATAAACGAGAAATCAACATTTAAGATGAGAGGTTAACACAAAGAAGAAAGCCCTGATTAAAAAGTAAAAAAAGCAAAGGCACATGTATCACTATAAATGTCTCAAAATACTTGAACAAGTGAACGTGCTCCTAACGTCCTGTGCCACCACCAAATTCCAGCTTCAAACTTTCAAATTGCCAACAACTTTGAAGATGGGTTTCTCTCACGTTGCTACAAAATTTCCGACAACCCCTTTTTGTGGCGACAAGGAAGAAGCTTGATGCTAGGGTTGGAGTTTTATTTTTAATTCCACATTTTACATTTATATTTTAAAAATATATAATATAATATAATAAGTAAATGTATTATACTTTAGCTTATTTTATTAAATTAATAATTAAATTTGGGAACGTATACACTTATTTTAGAAAATAAGTTTTTGACTTAGTATAAAATATAAATATTTTTAAATTTTATAAAAAAATTACGAACTTGTTTTTCTTGATATAAATCCTCAATTCAACAATTGAATAAATAAAATTCAATATTTATAAAACAAATATTAAACACTAAACAAAATAAGTTAAAGGTACTTGTAAATCATTTCCCGTTAAATTTTTGCCATAAAATTTCACATAACAAAAGCTTACTGAATATATCATCATTTAGCTTATATAATATATAAATTCGAAAATAAAATAAAACAGTGTTTTTCTAACATTTCTAAAAAAATCGCCGCCGCCAGTGCACTGAAAGTAGCACACGAGTTAAGCCCAAACACACTCCCGGTGCGGCCACCATCATCATTGCTTTCACTTTGCTAATGGCAGCTACTCTAATTCCAATCCAAACCCTCAAATTCTGTTATCCCAAACCCAAACCTCTCTTCTCACCCAAAACACCTTTCGTCTCCACACCTCACACCTTCCGCGCTGATAAACTCACTCTCTCCGTCTCCGCCTCCTCCTCCTCCTCCTCCGCCGTCTCCGTCAACAGTCCTCCCTCTCCTCCCTCCCCTGCTCGCTCAAAGCACGTCATCGTATTCCGTTCATTCCGCGCCTCCTCTGCCTCCGGTTAATTACTGCTTTGATTCGTTACTAATTGATGATTACTATTGGCAATGCAGGGTTCGGCGACACACGATTTCGGTATTCGTCGGCGATGAGAGCGGAATGATAAACCGGATTGCCGGTGTGTTCGCGAGGAGAGGATACAACATCGAATCGCTTGCCGTTGGCCTCAATGAGGACAAGGCGCTCTTCACCATTGTCGTGTCAGGGACCGATAAGGTGCTGCGCCAAGTCATGGAGCAGCTTCAGAAGCTCGTCAATGTCTTAAAGGTTCACTTTAACATGCTCGTTCTATAATTAGCGTTGTTATCGTGTTCTTTTTTCTTCTTTTTTTTTGTGTGTGTGGTGCTGTTTGGAGAATGTGTTTGATAGTGAAGATTTTGAGATAATGAATATGAAGGAAACGTGCACTGACTGGTTGATGCTGTTTATGTTGTTTGCTGGATAGGTAGAGGATCTTTCAAGGGAACCGCAGGTAGAGCGTGAACTGATGCTCATAAAAGTGCATGCAGATCCGAAACACCATGCAGAGGTACCTGCTTAGTGGTTTGTGGTTGTTGTATATGCATGCATCTGTAATGTTATGTTTGTTTTATTTCATTGTTTGCTTCTATTTGTTTATTTATTTATTCTGGGATATTCTCAGTTGAAGTGGTTGGTGGACATCTTCAGAGCTAAGATTGTGGATATCTCGGAACATTCGGTGACAATTGAGGTTATTGCTGGACAGCTATAATTATTTTTTAATTTTTAATTTCATGTTTTAGTGCATGCACTCTACTTGTATGCATCTAGTAGAACTAATAGTAATTGAAGGCAAGGGTATTTATGCCGAGTATGCATTTCTTGTTGTTGCTGCCCTGAGTTGCATTATCATGTATCTCCTTTACTCATCTGTCTTGCTAAACTTTGTTGAATTCTCTATTAAGTTTATGCCAGTAAGTTATACTTGGATCAAGGATTGAGAATATTTGTTACCTGGTATCCTAATGTCTTTGTGAAGGTTTTTTTCTGGCTATATTTGTCTTCTTATAATAGCACATTAAGTTTATGTATTTATTTAGAGAAAATTCTGAGACTGCCTTGTGTATGTGTTACAAGTTACAACACTACTCAATACTAGGCATAATTTTTTGAATTGCAAAGTGCTCAAAGCTTAATCATTGCTATGGCTCAAATATTTAAAAATGAAAATGCATTCAATAGTGCTGCTTGTGGTGTTACAAAGGATTGTTTGACAAAAATTGAAGGTGGAAACTAAGAGAAGTCATTCTATGACCGACACCAAAGTTCGGGCATCTTGCTGCTAGGCCGTTGTTTTTGCAGTTGGTTTTGTTAATTTGGTTGTAGGCTTCACTATCAATTAGATTGTACTTTTAAAGTGGGGGAACATATCATTGTTGTTTCATTAAGACAATTATTTATTATTGGAGGTAAATTGTGTTATGAGAGTATGATTCAGTGCCTTGTAAATGACTCATCTCAGGAATATACTTTATGTATTTATATACTCCTCCTTTCATTGCATAAATAATAATGGTATAATTAGGATACTAAGATTGGAGTGTGCTGTATTGTGGTTGACTTGTTGGACTGACTGTTTTTATGTTTTTGTTTTGTTCTTTATTTCTTGTCTTTCATTTCTACACATAGGATTTTGCTCATCTTTAAATAATATCAGGAGACAGGAATAGTGTGCTGATATGATCGGGGTAGATATTTTTAACCATATTTGCTCAAGTGTTTGTTTCATATTTTCTTTCCTATCTAACTATTACTTAGTCACAACCATTACCATCATTATTTGCAATTTATCATTAGCTATTCTTGGAGATAAAATCAGGTCGTAATTTTGGGTGAGTTGTTCTGCCAATGTTACAGGTCACTGGAGATCCAGGGAAGATGGCTGCAGTTCAGAGAAATTTCAACAAGTTTGGAATTAAAGAAATAGCCAGAACTGGAAAGGTTGGAAAGTTCAATTGAGCACCTAAGAAATTTCCTTAACTTTTGTATTTTGTCCACTTTGTTGAGCAATATATTGTAAGGCTGTGCAAAATTTACTAATTTATTGTTATCTGACGATGTAACTATACTTAGATTGCATTAAGAAGGGAAAAGATGGGTGCATCTGCTCCATTTTGGCGGTACTCAGCTGCTTCTTATCCGGATCTTGAAGGAAAAACACCTGTTAATGCCCTTGTGGGAGCAAAAAATATGAATCCTGTTGTCAAAGTTGATACACCTGTGGGGGTAAAATCTTATTTACTCTTCAACTGTACCATTTCCTTTTTAAACCTATGTTCGAACACTTCAAATTGAAAATTGAAATATAGTAATTGACATAACCTGTAAAAAGTGTTAAATTTAGAAATCATGAGCAAGCTTAGTTTCCTGAAGTAAAATTATGCTAGACAAATTTTGCAAAATGGTTTCAACGCTTATGCATATCTCAAGCACTATTGACATTACAGCTAATGGTCTTTTCAACTGAACACCTCTTGTCCCTTGTGCTTTGGAATATATTTTAATCGTTTAAAAAGGTTTTGGAAAAGCCATAGGCTGAAGTCTTATGCACTTTACATTTTATGCAATTCTTTTGTGCATCTGGCTGGAGCAGTGGCAGAGCCAGAAATTCGACTTGAGGGGGGCCAAAAAAAAAATATTTTAATAAAAAATAGATTTTAACTTGCATAAAAAATACAAAAAAACTTTAGTATATTATATTATTTAATATATTTTATAAATAAAAATATATAACTATACCAAGTACAAAAATTGTAAATACTACCTAAGTTGATTTTTTATATAAGAAACAAAAATAGATATATTTTTTTGCTCATAATTCTAAGAAACAAGAACTCATTTTCAAAGGTAGTAATATATATATACATTTTCTTTCATATCCTTAATTTCTTGTAAAGTTTATTAATGAAACACTCAATCATTTCACATACAAGTGAATGCATTTATGTACCTATGAATAATTTAAGTTAATCTCATAGGTTAAAAAAAATATTCCTTGGATTACAAATAATGTTATTAAATATAACAACTAATTAAACTATTCAATTCTACGAGTATTCTTGAGTAAAATTTAAGCTTATAACATTATTAATTAAAATTGACTAACTTAACTATTTATTAATCTTGATGAATTAATTATTTCTTTTATATATATAGACAGAGATAGTATATGTGAAAAGAAATAAATTAAGAGTATAAAATAAATTTGGGTAACTATGTGTGGACTCAGCATCTTAAATACTTTATTAATACTTGTAACATCTCTTTATTTCTCTCTTTCTATCATATTAGGTTACTTATTTACCTACATTTCTCTCTCTTTGCTCCCTTTCTCTCCTAAATATCAACTATCATGATAGTATGTATTATTTTTAATAATATTTTTGTAAATTTTAGGGGGGCATAAAATTATTTTAGTAATAATTTAAATACATTTAAAAAAAAATCGAGGTGGCCATGGCCCCTGCATGTCCCCCTTACCTCCACCTCTGGGCTGGAGTATAACGGCCTCACCTTTAAGAATGTAGCTTTTCTCTTAAGCTTTTGATGGAACAGGATTGTGTTTACATGTCCTCTTTGGTATTATGCTCATTTTTTTTATTTTAAATGAGTTGTCATTTCTGACATGCTCCTTGGCAGGTTCTCTTCATTCTCTCTCTCTCTTTTTCATATTTCTTGTATCTTTTTTCCCATTTATTTTGGAGAATATTATCCTCCACATAGTTGTACTTTTTCTTTTATTTTCTTTTCTCATTGTTTTTTTAAGAGGCCTTTAGATCTGTCAAATTGACTTTGTATTGTTGATTGTGACTTTGTTCATTATCCATATACTTTCCTTTCCCTGTCTTCCGCCTTCCCTATGACACCAGAATTCAGAGCAATTGTTTGATTCTTGTCACTTGCTAGTTTGTGGTAGAAATTGAATATTATAGGTCATGTTTGAGCATGGTAATATATTCTTGTTGGATTTATATTGTCTTTGGCTCTTTGCTTAACATCAATTGTTCTAATTTTAAAGTTTATAGAATTTCAATGATTGGCTAAAGAACAAATCAGTAACTATTGCAAAGAATGAAGCTAACATTGGCAGAAATGCACTCCATTACTACATGTTAAATATTGGCTCTCCCTTCTGTGCTTGGATTTAGTCGCTCATTAGTAAATTCAGATTAGTCTCTGACCTTTCCTTTTGACATGTTTGCATGAAGGGAGATGTTTATCCTATCGAGCCTTCGGATGGTTTTACAGTCAATCAAGTACTTGATGCTCATTGGGGTGTCCTCAATGATGAAGATGTAAGATAGTTTGCAGTTGCTTATTGTTCTTAAATGTATCCCTTTTCTTGTTTCCTTTTAATGCATTGTTGATGTAGTTTCTGATTGTCCTACATTATCTTCATTTATAGTTTCTTGTTAGTGTTTTTATTTTTTTATTTGATGTTTCTCCTTTAGAGTTTGATTTAAATAGTGATGTAGCTTTTAGTTACACATTTGAATATATTTGTTAGAAAATATAGGGAAATATCCAAAATCAAATCTTAGATTAACCTCTAGGAATAGTTTCCCACTTTCCTTGTTATCTCTTAGGATTAGTTACCATATTTCTTTATTTTATCCTGATTTGTTTCCTTAGTTGATTACATTATGAATAATATAAATAAGGCTCAGTACTTTTCGGTTTTATGAACACATCAACAAATCCATGAACTATAATAGATCTCTGTTAAAATCACCAGTATTTCATTTTCTTTTATCTTTTTCCTCCCTTAATAACTGAAGCCCCATAATTCCAATATGGTATCAGAGGTACCGCCCTCCTTCACCTGTCCCATCACTTATATGCTTTTGAGTCTCTAAATTAGTAGTTCTATTTTAATTTCATGATTTTTCTGTCAAATTAATCATCAATCCTGCAAATCAACCCTCCAGCATCTTCCAACATTTTTGCTCCCTTCTACTGTGTTCCTAAACTTAGGATTAGTTACCATGTTCCTTAATTAGTTGGGATTATGATTAATATATATAAATAAGGGTTACTACACTAGTTTTATCAACATATCAATACATTGTAATACAGCTCAACTAATATCAATAGAGGTTGTTTGGTTCAAGAAAATACTTTCTGTTTTCACTTTATTTCTTGTTTTCAAATTTTTTTATAAGAAATGATGAAATGCGAAAACAGAAAACAATAGAAACTTGTTTTCATTATTTCCTTTACAAACTTTTAAAAACAGAAAACAAAGTGAAAACAAGATGGCATTTTGTAATTAAAAGTGAAAACAAAAAATGTTTTATCAAACCAAAAAAGGTCCTTACTTTTTCATTCTCTTTTATTGTTCTTCCTCCCTTAATACCTAAAACCCCATAATTCCAACAATATTCAGTCAGTTGTATAGTTTTATTTTACCATGACAGAATCCTTGCACATTGGGCTGCCCTAGTTTTTTTTATGATTACCCAGGTCTTAACTTGTATCTGATGTCCTTCTGACCAATTTAGTTAGAAATGCTAGTTGATTTATTCTGTTTCTTTTCCCTTTCTGGGTTGTGCTTCCTATAGCTCAGGTGGGTTGTTCTTTTCATAAACCAGCTGTGTCACACATTTCTAAGGTTTTTCCTTTTATTTTTTTTTTAGTGGGGTTGGGCTGGGGTGAAACTTGACAGTCTGTCAGCTGAAGCCTGGTATTTCACTTGCAAGTTTTTGCTCTGTGCAATTTGTACTTGGTTTAGAGAAACTCATACAATTTATGGAATTTTTTCCTTGTATTCAAATTTAATTTAGTTGCGCTAAAGTGATTTTGTTTTCCACAAATCAAGTATTAAAAGGCTGGGGACAAAAAACTCTGTTTCAAAAATGCTTTGTAATTTTGCTACCTGTGAAGTTTTAATTATAATTAGAAATGTTCCATGCTTGTAAAGAGCCAAAAATTAGTTTGTGTTTGTTGTACATTAGCACGTAATATTCATCAATGTTTTGAGGACATTCTTGGGACTGTCTTACTGTTGGGATTATTACTTCAGATTAGTGGAATTCAATCACACACTTTATCCATGCTTGTGAATGATGCTCCTGGAGTTCTAAACATTGTTACAGGAGTTTTTGCTAGAAGAGGCTATAACATTCAGGTTTGCTTCAGTTTTTTTTTTTAATATTTGTGTACAAATTGGAAGCATATAAGTCCAATCTTTTTGGTTTATCTGTTTTCTCATCTGCTTTGTTATTTCCAGAGTTTAGCTGTAGGACATGCTGAAGTTGAAGGACTTTCTCGACTTACAACTGTGGTTCCTGGGACAGATGAGTCAATCAGCAAGTTGGTGCAGCAACTCTATAAGCTAGTAGAACTGCATGAGGTTCAAAATCTCTTTGAAAAAGAATGCATCATATCCTATAAATTATTTGCTTTGAGTAATATATTTTTTAGTATTACTGCTTGCAGTGTCGTGTATCACTTTGAGTGCTTGTTTAAGATACTTTTGCCAGTTTCCTGAGAGAGGTTTAAAATAAAAATGTTTCTGGAAAAAGGAAAAAAACTATTTCCAAACACCTATTAAGTGCAGGTCTCCACCAGTGTCCCAGTGGACACAAAAATGGACATATCTGGCTTAACTAAACATGTGAATCTGAGAAGTCTAGTCTACAATGTGACCCAACTAAGCTATTTTTTGTGATTGTGATGAAACAGTGAAAGTGGAGGAGGAACAGTCTGATATTCTTTATAAGCCTGGAACTTTAATTTCGTGGTATAATCCTATTATATTGTAAAATCAGTAGTTACTGAATTGCAGCCATAGTAAGGATTTTGGTGTATTGGATTAAGGAATTGTTGAAGTTGTTAGGCTATTTCTCTAAGCTAGAGATTTCAACATTGAGTATGTAATCTTTGAAATCTTCATTGATCATAATGACTTTTCCCCTTGATTTTGACCATGGACATTAGCCTATATGGCTCACCTTAGTTCAAAGTTCAAACCACATTCAATTCCTTTCTATTTTTTTTGTTTTGTTTGTGTACCTGGCTACCACAGGACATTTGTGTTGAAAGCCTCTGTTGGGACTTAAATGCAGAGTTAAATATTGGTGGATTTTGAATTTCCTATTATTATGTGAACAATAAAATGAGTATTCTGAAATCTTGCTCCTGTCTTATTTTAGAAACCTTACTAGTTGTTGGGTGCCCTGACATTCCTCTTTAGTCTAGTTCCAGAATTCCAATTGAAAAACTTTTTATCAAATCTCTTACTTGAAGCATAAATCATTATGTTCTTATCTTTTGTTTCTTCCTTATGTATTTTACCGTAGAGAACAAGATTGATATGAGATTGGCCATTTTAAATGTTAAAAAAATCCGGCCATATTACACTTTTCTGTATTTAAACTGATATTTCCTCAGGTTCGTGATATCACCCACTTGCCGTTTGCTGAGCGAGAATTGATGCTAATAAAGATTGCTGTAAATGCTGCTGCACGGCGTGATGTCCTTGATATTGCTAGCATTTTTCGAGCAAAAGCTGTTGATGTATCTGATCACACAATAACTCTGGAGGTGAATTTTATGTAGACTTTTCAACCAAGTGATATAGCATTTTATTTAACATCAACTTATATTGATACTCATAAACATGGTGGATACTGGAACCACTTCAATGTACAGAGAATGTTGAATTTAGTGACTATAGTGTAATTACAAATTGCACTAAAACCAATTTAGCTTAACTGAATCTTATTGCACTGCAAGGATCCTGCATTGTTGCCAGTTTAATGTCTGTTGGATCTTGCATCAAGATTTGTTCCAACAGCCTGCCACAACCAATTAGGCAGGGTATTAGAGCCCCAACTGGTCCTCAGTTTTATCATATAGGTTTTTCTAGGTCATGAAAATAGATAACATTAAGCTATTTATCTGTAGCTTAATATTAAGAATCCTATTGTGCCCATTATCTGTAGCTTTCCACATCCATTTTCTTTCTTTATTGAGACGTAGCTATCAGCAATAGAATTACTTTTTTTCCCCCTAGTCTTAACAAATATAATTGTAGGTTTAAATTAGAATTATACTCTAACCTTTGTAACTCTATATTGTCCTTCTTTCAGATTAATATTAATGACAAAAGTGGAGCACTGAGATGATGTTTTTCCTCATAAAACGTAATTGTAGAAGTTAATTATTTCTTCCTTCCAACTAGGCTTATAGTTATTAAAACAGCAGGTTACTGCTTTTTGCTTAATAAGGTTATGCTGACGACAGAAAATTGGAAATTTGAATTTTTTATATATATTTATTTACTTGCTTCAAAGTGTTTGCTGCTTTTGAAACAACTGCATGATGACTTCAGATTGACAGGTCCTTTATTATTTTCAATTTTGTTCTGGAACTAATTTATATGCTCTTGAACCAGCTTACTGGAGATTTGGACAAGATGGTTGCATTGCAGAGGTTGTTAGAACCATATGGCATTTGTGAGGTATGTTTAATAAAATTTCCCACTTACATAGTAGATATTTTACCGAGACAGTTGACTTGTTTCAATACCTTACTCCATAAATTTCCAGAGTCGAATTTGGTACATTTGATTCCTTAAATATATATCTTGATTCTGTCCAAGATTGTTTACTTAGTTGCTTTTATTTTGTTATGAGGTTTTCCCTTGTTTTACGAGTAAGAATATTTATACTAGAGGCAAGGACTCAGTTTTGCTGGTCTTGGCTTAGATGGACTTGTTTTCTTTTGATACTCTGTAGAGGATAAGAATAGGATGAGGCCCCTACACAGGCAGTTGGCTTAGTCATTCTTACATGTCAACGTTCATTTTTTATCATCTATAAAATACAATGGTAGCCATTATTTTTTAAAAACCAAATTAGTGTGTATAAAAGTCAAAGGAGAAGGTCAAGAATTGCATTTCGACCAGAATTTGGAGTATATGTATTTATATTAAAATATAAAAAACAAAATACATCAGAAAAATATACCACAAACACAATGAATAAACATTTTTCCATGTGACTATAGGTTAATTTATAAATATGAATAATGAAATTAATATTAAAATATAGTTTTTTAAATAATTATTCACTGTATAAAAATATATTTATATTATATATGAATTATGAATTTGGGAAGAACCTTTCTCTAAATCAGCTTCTCTGTAGAACAAGCAGAGGTATATTCACCTTTGAATTTTAGTATATTAAGATCGCGATACACTTCAAATCCCCAATTAAGAGTGGAATATATTAGCACTTGTTCACTTTGGATCTTGCTTTTGACATTTTGCTTCCTTTTAGCAAAAGGAAACAAGGTGGCCACCGCGCATGCTATACTGGGTTTGGTTTCCTGTATGTGCTGTACTTCATCCTAAAGATTCAAGCTCCATTAACAAGTGGGATGTGATACTACTATTGTGTATCCATCCTCTACTTGACTTAAAAAAAGACTGTGTTACACACTGTCATTCACCAGTTTGGTGTTGAACCGGTCAGTTATCATCACACCTGTACTTGGCCTAAACAACTGGCTGGTTCAGCTTTGTTTATAGACTATGGTTTTGCCTCATGCATCCTATTGCACCAACTAACTCTCTTTACTTTTAGTCTAGTCATTTCTGATGTTTCTTTCTTATTGTTTCAGGTGGCACGAACAGGGCGCATTGCTCTAGTCCGCGAGTCAGGTGTGGACTCCAAGTACTTGCGTGGATACTCTTATCCTGTGTAATCTCTTCACCTGGATGGATATAGAAGAACCATCAAGTCTTAGGATTATAGAGCTTGTACTTTCTCTTAAACTCTGCCTACCGATTCTTGCCTTCTAAACTACAATGTTTAAGTCTTTCAGTGATTTGCAAATCTGGGTTCGGGATGGCATCAGACAAAAAAAAAAAAAAAAAGTTTTCCTACTTCTCTCAACTTTCCTTGATTTCTTGGTTGAATTACAATTTACTATTTTGTGTAGGGACAAATCTTTGAATGTCAAAATATTTATGTTTCTTACTTAGATGTCTGTTCAAAACTAAATTCCTTATATTAATGCTATCGAATCCTATGTTGTATGCATCTGGACATTAAATTTATTGCTTATGCAATTATTATATTTTCGAACATAAGAGTATTAGCAATATTTTCTCGTATTGACTTCTTGATGTTTTCTCATGAAAAATAATTAATTCTTATGACAGCATTGTATTATCGATTAATACAAAATAATTGAGGGCTCCAGAATAGTTGATGAATTATCACCAAGAGGGATAAAAAATATTAATTGATAATGCATGATTTTATGAAACTAATTGAAAAATCATGTAGACATTCATTGAAGAGTCAACAAAATTTTCAATCTGATAATTCTGAATGTGCTGCTTATTCTTAAGGAAGGAAAATTGTTCAACCAACATAAAAAAGTGAGTAAATTTCTACAAAGTGATTTGATTTGTGGGTCAATATTCGATGTTATGTAATAATGTGTATTTCCATTAAATATTACAAATTAAATTAATAGACGAAATAAAATTGTATAATTGAAAGTGGAAGGATCAAATTTGTAAAAAAAAAATGAATTTGATGATAATAAGAGATTAAAAGTATAATTTAAATTTAAAAATAAAAATTAATTATAATAGTTAAATAATTTAAATTTTTAACAATAATCAAATAATAAAGTTAAAATTAGTATAATTTAATTTTTAAGTGTATTATTTTTTAATCTTGTTATTTATTAATGAGAAGGGATAAAAAATTTTTAAGGATAATTATAAGAAAATTATTATTCATTTTTTTAAAATCTAATAGTTATGAGTAACTAATTTTAACTATTAGATTTTAAGAAATTAAAGTGTTAGGATAAAAAATAATTCTAAAAAGAGTTGCTTTTGGAATAACTTTATCTATCTTTTTTTATTAATTTTATATATTATTTGGATCAAAATATAATTTATAACTTAATATATGATTTGTTTAAAATATATACAAGTAAATTAAATTAGATTTAAAAATGAGTCAGATTTTTCTCGAATTTCTTTAATTTAACTTTTTTGTTCTTATTGTTCAACCTTAAACTCATCATATCTTCTAGTAAGATAAAGATAAGAAAAATTAAACTCTCATTGTCATGTCTACTAATATTTTAATGTTTACTCCAATAAATTAAGATAGATTCAAAAGGTTAAAAATATATAAGAAATATAAATTTCTATTAATATTGGGATATCTTTAATCATTAATAGGAAAAATCTATTATGATATAATATATTGATTTGACAAATTAACTTTTTGACATTGAGAAGATAAATTTTTGCGATCATGACTTAATATATCGATTTGATAAATTAATTTTTTAACATTGAGAAGGTAAAGTAGGAGTGATCATGAATTAAGTCTTGAAAAATCCAATATAATTTGAACTAAAAATATTAGGTTGATAGATTGAATCAAGTTGAAAATAAATGAAGATGAAATAGTGGATTTAGTTATTGGGTTTGAAAATTTTATACTCAACCTAACTTAACCAATCAGTTATAAAAGTAATTAATATAATTTTTGTCATAAATAATAAAAATATGTAGAAAAAATTTACAACTCATTTTATTTAACCAATTGAATATGTAGAAAAAATTTACAACTCATTTTATTTAACCAATTGAACTGATCTTAATACAAAATATTTGATAAATTAACCAATTGAACTGACCTTAAATACAAAATATTTAATATATTTATTATTATTATTCATCCATATTATATATTTATTTTTAAGATACATTTTTTGTGATTAATATTTTTTGTTGAATTCAAATATCTTTTAACCAAGAATTAAGAATTAATTTTTTAAATACTGAAATCTATTTAAAAGATTAATATTTTTTAATATATATTTTACTATA
>JAMLFT010006145.1:0-16491 GCA_026544285.1 Pachyrhizus erosus
TAATATTTTTATTTAAAATAAAAATTAAAATCAAAATTTTAAAATTTTTAAAAGATAAAAACAAAAAAAAATATAAAACTAAAATCAAAAGGTTATTTAAATAAAAAATAAAATAATTTTTTATAAACTAATATTATCTTACATAAGTTAAAAAGTATCTTTTAAAAAATTATGTAAAATAATTTTTACAAATTAACTTATGCAAAAATTAATTATAAGTTATAAAAAATTCATTTAATTTTTTCTTCCTTTATTCTTCTCCTAAATATGTTTCCAAAAACATTTATTCAAACAAGTCCTTCATCTTTGAACTATTACTCTTTCTTCTAAATAAGCCTTAAAGTAAAACACATTATATTGTAAGTCCTAAAATATTTGAAACCATATTAAATAATCCTCCAACTATTATAAAATCTTTCAAGTTAGCCTCTAAACTTTCCTATAATACATTAATAGAGTCTAAAGTAATGAATATTCAATAATTTAAAAAACTTTAGCCTTTAGTGATCAGTTAAATAGTTTGAGAACGAAATTGATATTCTGAATGATAAGAGGGAAATGCAGAAGGATGCCAACCATCGATTCAAGAAAATGAAAAAAATACAGTTATGCTTATCCCTAAGAATTAATATTTAAATGGAATTTAAACCTACAACAAGGTCCATGAATCTATTAAAAAAAAAGGGAATTGATTATTAGGTGGGGGCCAAGGTGGTGAAAAAGAGAATGTTCCCTACACAAGTGGACAATGGCATATTGTCAGTGTATCATCCCGTGTGGCTTACAAACATAAAACAAAGCCACTTTACAGCAGAACATCCCAACATCAGCGACTAATACCCAAAAAAAAAAAAAAAAAAAAATCTGACAAATTTAATTAAAATGCCATTTTTTCCTATGATTCAAGTTTCTAATACCTGTGGACTGACCTGTACAATTGTAAACATTTATCTGACTTTGCCGTGGGAGCATCTTTTTCAAACGCTTGCCTCTAAGATATTTATAATTTAATTTACACTTACAACTGAAGCAACTTAATTTGCCAGACTACAAAATTGGATCATCCAAATATGCTGATAATTACAAGCAAAACCATTTCCAACATCTCATGCATGTTGCAAATTACTTTTTATGCTTCCACCTGACAAGTAGCTTGGTATCCTTTTCAAATGTCATCATTGGAAATCCTGTTGGACCATATAATCTCAATTTCAAGTGTTCGGGAAGAACCATCTTTGTTACCATCATGATTAAGACTGAATAATCCACTATAAACCCCCTCTGATACTACTTTATCAATTTGGATAGTGACTCTTCCAAGAGTTGTCTGGAGAAAAAGCACAACACCCAGTCAGTGATTAAAGCAATGCAGATTTAGCATGTGCTTGCTTGAGTAAGTGGGAAGGTGAAGAAAAGGCTAAGTGAATATTATTTTCAACCAAGAGTGAAGCACATTTTATTTTCCACCTCAATTTTCTCTTTACTCAAACGAGCACATAGTATGTCACTCTCAAAGGCAAAAGAAGAATAAAGAATTACGAAGGCAGTGTTATTATTGACAGAAATAGACAGGGATCCTTCCAGCTATCAGCAAAATAATACTAGTATGCATCATACAAGAAAGGTGGTAAGTCATCCTTTCATAAAAGGAATAGGTAAGCACTTGCCACTTACCACACAAAAATAATAGAGAACGAGTAAATCACCTGCGGAATGAATATCCAGTTACCTTTCCAAAAGTATTCTTGCTTTTGCATATGATATGTAGCTTTTGGCCCTTTGGAGGTACATCAAATGCCCAAGTGAATCCTTCTTTCCATTCTGGGGAAGTGCTATGATTCACTACCTAGCAGAAGCAAAAACCATAAACGGTATCTGTAATCTAGTATTAAAAAAATTTCATTCTCACTCGAAACAGCAGGCAAATCAATTAATAACTTCATAAATAAATTTTGGACAATGAAAAATCTGCAGTTTTCTCATATGTACAAATGGAGTGGTTCATGGTTAATTACACCTCATATGATTCATGGTTAATCTTTTTTAAGTCGTTGGAAATTTGATAAGTTGAAAATTATGACCAGAATGCTACGTGTAGGGTAATCCTTGATCAATGAATATTTTAAGTAAAATGATTTCAAAATTTCGGTTGTCATATCAAATGCAATTGGTGATAAGCATGGTACTAGGAAAAGTAAACAATAAAGCTTGTAATTAATTGAAGAGAAGGATCAAAGAAAAACAAAAAAAGGACTACAAAGAACAAAAGACCAACAGTTTCAGCTTAAAAATTATTGAAGAATATAGATTGGCTAAGACGTATTAGTTTTTTTTTTTTAAGATTTTTCAAATTATTCATGAGAATACCTTGGTTTGTTTTGGAGGACCATTGCCTATTGTTAACCGGCAGAATGCATTAGTGCTTCCCATGGTTTGCTTGAGGTTGTTTCCACGCTTAATGGTAACAGTCAAACAGCCTGGTAAGCAGTGCAGAAGAGTATCTGCCCTCTCATGGAAACTAGGTGGGCAGGTTTTCATTAGCATTTGCAAAATGGGGATGGCTTCAGCAGCAACCATAGCTTGAGACTTAGCTATATCTATTGGCATAGTTGACCAAGATTGTCTTAGCAAGCAAAACGTGTCAAGTACAGAGTCCTGAGCCGCTTCACTACCAGATTTAAGTGCCCCTACCAAATGAGGAATGCAAAGAGTTGCTGCTTCAGATGTGTGGAGCTTAGGGAAGTTCATGAATATCACATGTAGAGTTTTCAAAACCTCCTCATTGATTGTAGCAGTTGACCATAACTCTCTTTCCAGTGCAGCTGCATAACAATGATTTTTTTATGAAATATAAATTTTTAATAGATGTAAAAGAAAAGCATCACAATTACACCCCAATCTATATGTGAAAATATATTTTGCTCATTAATATAAATTTACAATTGATACAATAAAAAAAATATATTTCACTTGCTGTTACACAGCTTAAAATCTTTGCATATCCTTCATTTCTCAAAAATGAAACTAAAACCAGAAATATACATTGAATTAAAGATTTATTCTAGGAGAGAAAAGAAAACAAAAAGGAGGCTAATTTATATTTGTATATGTTGACAATTTCTAATTACTCTGGAAAACATCCATATGAAGAGTAACTTGGTAATGCGTGTAAGAAAACTCAACAAATCAAAACTTGGTTGTTTTTCTAGTTCCAAAAAGTCCAAAATGAAACATAGGCTGAATCACAAGTGGAAGATATCTGTTTGAATTCTTATAATATTGGTTCAAACAGCAAAATTAAAGGAAGCATTTAAAATAAAAAATAATTTCCCATAATCAACAACTACAATTATTCCTCAAAACCCGACCCTTGAAAATTAAACATTAACATGAAGCTTTCATACAAGAATGAGCTTGATCCATGAAAAATTGTGCAATTAAATAAATTTCTATTTAATCTGTTAAACAAAAGACTACTAAATTACTAACAGACAATTTAATTCAGACATGATTAAAACTGAGACATGCCAAAAGTAGTTGCTCTAAAAGTATGCATCAGTGTAAAGCAGGGAACAATGTCAACAAGGACAATTATGATGTACCTGTTAAAGACCTGATCAATTCATTTGACACATATTCTTGTAGCGTATGGGTAGAAAACAAAAATTTGATCAGTAAAGCGGCTTGTGCAGCAACTTCTGTATTTGGAGATAGCAGCAATTCCTGAATCACCAGTATGCCCCCAGCTTCTGCAACAGCTCGTCTATTGGTCCTGCTGCTCATGACAAAGTTTTGCAATGCACATATAGCCACCACCTTCATTTCTTCAGTTGGCTGATCTTCAAGTAAACTTATCAATGCACGACATGCAGAAACAGAGGCACTCGATCTAGCATGTCCTTCATGCTGGGAAAGATCTCCCAAAGCTAAAGCAGCAAGAAGTTTGCCAGGTTGTGATCTAGTTTGTGGATCCAATAGATACTGGGATAAAGGTGCTATAGCATACTTAGACACCTTCATCTCTCGTACTCTCACATTGTTAAATAAAGCTTCTAGTAATCTACCAGATGCTTCTTCACAATGATGAGATCTTAAAAGGTCCAACAGAGCATCTATAACTCCAGCTTCCATCATCTGCTCAGCACTTGAAGCATCGCTTCTGTCATGAACTATTAAAGCATTAAGGGCTATGCTAATTGTACTCTCAAGTGTTGAGTGCAAAAGTTTTACAAGAACCACCACAGGAACTTTAAAATAGTAATCGGCATTGGAATGTAATACATTAGAGAGAACTAATGCAGCTGATTCCCAGAGTGCATGCGGTGGCTGAGGGTCTTCTTGAATAATAACCTTTGCAAGCTCAAAAATACCTCCCGCATCAGCAACTGCCTTTGGCCAACTTGTGGAAATTTTTTCCAATGCTTTTATCGCTGTTTGCTGTAAGTTTAATATTCCAATTCCTGCAAGCTGTACAAGGGGCACAACAGCATTCTTTGTTGTAATATCTTGCTGAAAATGTTCCTGTGCAAGAAGATGAGATAACAGTTCTGTGCCAAGCTGCTGAATAGCTTGGGATGGGGATTCCAGAAAAGAAATCAAGGGTTCAATAACTTGGCTTGGAGTAAGCTTCAAGGTTGCAAGACTTTGTGGTTTCTCCAATATATTTACAAGTGCTTGTAAGGCACTATGCTGTCCCCATAAGTTGAAATCTCGACGGAGCAAAACATGGAAAAGAGGTTCTACAATTTCTGCAGCATCTGAACTTCTTGCAATTGCACTACTATTAGTTAAAATGCGAAACAGCTCAGCTATTGTGGAGCATAAAGAGCTAGGAGCTAATTGTAGTAGCTTGAGACAATTATCAACAATGCCAGCTTTCACCATGTCTACTTTACTTGGAGTCCTGTCTTTTCCCAATTTGATAAGAGCAGATATGGCAGCCTCTATAAGCTGATAGTTTGTACCAGAAACCAAGCTAACAAGGAGATCCACAACATTATAGGCTGCTGCAAGCTCTACCTGTTGTTCATCTTCCAATAATCTCTCGAAAGCACAAACCCCAGATTCTATTGCAGTCTCAGAACCAGATTGCATCAGTGATATAAGGGGTTCTAAGCATTCTGAGGCAACTGGATCTGCTCTGATCTTGCTATTGCCAAAAAGAGCAAAGCAGAGTTGGGCAGCATGGCTCTTCAGTTCCAAGGATAAAGCAGAAGACAGTATTTTGTATAAACATTTAAGTGGGTTTCCTTCCACATCAGTAAGAAGAGATACTTCTGAAAAATTTCCTGAAGTTAACTTGATCAAGGCCATGAGAGCAGCCTCCTGCTCATGCCCTGATGTTGTGTTAAGCATGTCAACCAATGGCTGAATGGCCTGTTTAGCTAATTCTGAGTCTCTAATGTTGTCAGCATCGAAAAGTTCATGAAGTGCTCTTGCTGCACTATATCTAGCATTTCTTGATCCAAGACGCAAAACAGCTATGAGTTGGTTCAATGAATTTGTTGATGCTTCATGTTTAATTAGGTCAGAATTGCAAAATAATATTCTTAATAACTCGGAAATAGCAGCCTCAGTTGAGTCTTGAGGACTCAAGGACAGGTATTTGTTCAAAGCTTCCAGAGCTCCAGCTTCAGCCAGGATTAATTTGTTGGTATCACTTCCATCTGCAATGGAAATCAAGAGCCTAACAGCAACTGGTGGAGCACTTGGCCTTTCCGGTATTGGTCTCAGGAGATCCACTAAGAGGGGTATAGATTTCCTGGCAGTAGACCCCACTTTTACATCTTCAATTTCAAAAAGGTGATCCAAAACAACTTGATCAGGGTTTCGTACAAAAGAAAATTCTTCTGATAAAGCCATGAGATTTGGCATATCTGACTCTACATGCCCAATAATAGTTATCAATCCAGCAACAGCACCAGAATTTGCAATGGCAAGATCTATTCCCTTGTTACCATTACAAACAAGACTAGCCATAGCCTGGGCAGCAAAATACTTATCAATTACTTCATCAGATCTTAGCAGAAGAGTGATGGAAGGTATAATACGCATTGTGACAGGAGATAGAACAACATTTGCATCTTGAAATAAAATGGCCAAGAGCAAAGCACTGATCCATATTCCTTCTGTATCCTCATATTCTGCCTGTCAAAAATGGTAGGCAGGAAATCTATTTAATTCAGCAACTGAACTCATGCCATGATCAAACTGATATAAACAAATGTGCAATCCAGATATGTAGATCAGCAACACAAATCAACAACCATATGAACTGAATCTAGTATTTGGATAAAAACAGAATGTACAATGTACATTAATTAAGCCTTTTGATCTTTTCACTCTTTACTAATTATTTCAGAACTGTCTTAAGCTTGGCCTTAAAAAAAAATAAGAGGGCCTGACGTCCAAATTAAAACAAAATTAGTTACAATGAAATTCAAAAGGAGGGAAAAGAATTTCAAGAAAGGTATTTAAGAAAGCAATACACAGTTTAGAAAGCATACATGTTAAAATTATGAGATAAGGAACTTCTGGATTAAAATATAAATATATTAATAAAAAATTTAAAATCAGTATATATTTTTGTTGATTCATGTCAGGCTAGGCTTTCATAAAGTCCAGCCCAAATTCAGTTTCCTGCTAACAGCTGGTTGGTCAATCTCCAATTCCAAGTTTCCTTTTTCTTTGTTGAAAATTTTTCAATCATTTCTTTACACTGAAGTTTTCTGAATGACTTTAAAAATCCATGTTTCAATATGCCATTGATCAAATGATAAAAGATGTTCAATGAAAAACACAACAATTTTTCTTCATTGTTCTCCTCTTTCTTCCCAAATCTGCTGCTTTATTACACACAATATCCAATATTTGATCCACTCATAATGAATTCTAAATTGCAAATTCATATAGCCTCCAAGTTTTTGTTGTTTGTCCAATTGCAAGACATATTTTCCGGCAAACATTAAAGCATTGCCATCACACAGCCTGAACATGCACATTTTAGTATTTGTTATTTACTGGGATATGAATATCAGTACCTAAGCTGAAGAAGAGGCTAGCCAGAAGACAAAGGGAACTGATAAAGGCAGCTTTAATAAAAAGCTTAAATGTAATATACCTGTGGACTTGAAGTATGTCTTGCAAGTTTGTCAGAGAGAGCTTCAAGTCCACCAGCTTCCATGATTGTGAGCTTACTCTGTATATGGAAAGAAGCAATAACTGAAAGCAACCACATGGCAATAGTGCTTCCCAAGGCAGTGGCTGGATCAGGAATATCAAACTCATCAACTTCTTGAAAACCATTTCTCTCCATAAAACCTTTAGAATTCTGAACTTCAATTTCTAATGAAGAATAGCTACAACTCTGCTTTATCATTTCTACTAAAGAATATATTAATGGTTTTAGACACCCAAAAGCATCAAGTGAATCCATTGAAAGCTCTTTCTTCTCCTTCGCAGCACAAATTAGTAAGGCAGCCCCTCCAATTTTTACTTCTAGACTGGAGGAATTCATTATTCTATTAGCCAATGAACCAATTGATCTGGAACTAGCAGATAACAAATCACCAAGAACAACTGCCTGATCCCCACAAAGTCTAGATAGAATTTTAATTGCCTTGTCTTGCACAAGGGAAGGCCCCTCGGCCAGGCAGCAGACAAGAAGTTCTAAGCTTGATGGTACTTCAGCCAGAGAAGACCATGGAGGGTAAGTGAAGTTGACACCCTGTTTAGTCCTGGCTAGTAGTGCAATTACTTCTAAAGCATCTGCAGCATCAGGTCCATCCATATCCATAGCTCTTAAGGAATCAACAAGTGCAAGCACAGTGAAACGGCATTGAGCGTTCCCCTTGAGAACATCACCTACTGGAAAATGCTTCAATAATTGATGAAGTGCACGAGATGCATTTTGTTTACCTTCTGAGGTCCCTTCGGCCAGAACTCTTGTTAAAGCTGAAACAACATCTTTAGCTAGAGCCTCAGCAGCAATAAAAGGATCAAAGAGAAGATTGGCCAATGCAGCAACAGCAGTTTCAGCAGCATCAACAGAGGATGTTTTAGCCAACTTGATTAGTGGCTCGACATCACCCTCTACAATATAAGACATTTTATTTGTAGCCTTGTTCTTTGTTGGTCGAGACAGAGCACTTAACGCTCGAGCTGATTGAGTGGCAACAACTTGAGTTTTGCTAGTCAAAAGCTTCATGCAAGGAAGTACAATCTCATCAGTTGCAAGACTATCACAGATGTCTTGTCTTGTGATAAATAAATCAGCTAGAACTGAAGCTGCATATTCTTGGGTTTCCTCATTTGATGAATTGAGGACCTGAACTAGAGATCTCAAACCTTTATTAGCTGCAGAACCCTTTTCAAGGAGATCATTCTGCGAAGCCATTGTAAGAACATGACCTAAAACTCGGATTATGTGGGCTTTTGAGCTAGGAGAATCCCCTATGAGCAATGCTAATAGCTGATTAATTGTGGCAGAATCAGCTACTCGAACAAGCTTTGTGAGTGCCATAGCAGAAGCTTCCTGTCCTTTTGGTCCACCACTCTTAAGAAGCCACAAAAATGACGGGATGGCTCCAGCACTTTCAACGCAAGCACGAATATCTTCGCTGTGACAGCACAAACTCCACAGAACATTTGCTGCTTCCTCTCTTGCTTTCTGTGATCCTGTCTCCAACAACTGCACCAATGGTGGAATCCCTCCAGCAGCTGTGATTGCCCACTTACTGTCATCGACCTGGTCAGTTAAGATTGCTAGCAACTGAACTGAGTACTCTTGATGCTGCTCACTGGATAATCCAAGCAATGATATTAGTAATTGGATACCTTCTCTTTTTTTTATGGCCTCCCATACTCCAATCTTATCACAACACAAGCTTGTCAATGAAAGTATCAGATACTCTTGCACATCAGTGGCAGCCATGGTTATAAGTCCAATGAGGACCTTCTTTGAATCTGCCTGAATGAGCCACTTTGAGAGACAGACGTTTCCATATAGGCTAGCCATAGCCTCAAGGACACGTTCTTGAATCAGTTTGTTGTCTCTAGGCTTTAAAAGAGTTACTAGAATATCCTCTATTTGAGTTGCATCAAAATGTTTCTCATCAACATCAACTTTTTCCTCAAAGACCATGAGTGTATAAGCTAGAGCGCCAATTATATCACCAACTGGTGCATCAAGGTGAGGAGAACGTGAAAGTTCTCCAAGATATAGTATTAAAGCAGACATGCTGCCACAGATATTGGCTAAAGCTTGAGTTGCATGCTCCTGTAGAGCTTGGCCACCATCACCTTGCATGCACTCATTAGAAGGAGCAACTATAGCTCCAATAAGGATTGGAATACCATCTGCATTAACAATGACCTTTTTAGCCTTGGTAGACTTTGAAGAGAGGGCCTCTAGGGCATCAGCAGCACTAGCTCTTACAGAAATGTCATTTTCACGACCAACAAGCTGAAGTAAAGCTTTCACTGCTCCAGAGTCTATTACCTTGGGGATGCTATCACTGAATGCCAACATTAAACGTGCCAATAGAGAAGCTGCATTTGACTGAGAAACAGCATTATCTGAAGACAAGAGCCCTACTATGATATCCACACCTCCAGCTTCTAATGTTGCTTTCCAGTAGCCGTCTTTGTCACCACAAAGATTTCTTAATGCTCCAGTAATAAAACCCTCCACAATTTTGTCTTCCTTGTTCTTTGGATTTAGTTGATTCCATAAGGTTGGAACTACACCTTCTGTAACAAAAATTTTCATACCAACATGATCATCAGAAAGACCACCTGAGGAAACTTCATATATTGCTTCAGCTGCTGCCTTCCTGGCATCGGTGGATTCATAACTTAAAAGTGACAATAATGGGGGGATACAACCACCAAGAAGTACTTTTAACCTCAAGTCTTCGTCTTTGCACAGGACACTGAGAGTGGAAGCAACATTAACTTTTGCAAGAGGGGTTCCATTTCTGAGAATGTTTATGAACAATGGCATGGCTTGGGCATGAGAACCAATGAGTACTCTAGCATCCTTTCTTCTCCTTGCAATACCTAGCAAGCGTGCTGTAATAACTTCTTTCTCAACTGGTGATGACAAGTTGGCATGCAGTTGCTCCACAAAATTAGCAACTGTTGCCATTGTAGATTCTGGATCATCCATTCCTGTTGACTCATTAAACTCCCTGCATATATTTAACTTCCACTTGTTAGTATTTTTACTAATTTCACATTTGCAAGTGAAGGATGTACTATCAAACTCAGCTAAGTCATAACCGACCATTAATTGAACACTAAATTCTAAAACAGACCATAAACTACTTTTATTTACTAAAAAATTTAGCACTCATTCATCACTAATGTTATTTGTAATTTTTATATCAGACTTCTATCAACAATAAATTCCTAACGAGCAAAATACAAAATTACTGACCCAGGCTGAGAGGCAGAATAAATGGACTGCCGCTGTTCATGAGAGGGAGACTTTGACATTTGCACCAATTCGCCAGTTTACCCTCCTTGCAGGACACCTGAAAATTTACACATTCTAAAAATTAACCATCCCAAATTGGCATACAATCAATAATTCCAAAAAAACAAGCCACATAGACATCAGATGGGGATGCATTCGGTTCCTCATGCAAGAGCAGTTGACAGAGCCGTTGTTCAAAAACATACATACCAAAGAGAAGCCAACTTCAGTAAAACAAATTACACACTACCAATTGCAGCAACAACAATACATCTAGCTAGCACCACATAAAAATACAATTAGCAATCAACAATATTTTACGCTAATGCTGAGGGATCCAAAATCCAAAGCAACCAACCAGCATCTCAGCTCCTAAGTTCCACACATTACATTGAAATCAAGGTTTTAAAAAACTGTCCGCAACCGTGGTTTTGGTTGCAAATTCAAGGTTGATTTAATGTCCACGACCAAAATTGTGGGCGTATCGGCTGCATTTGCTCGCAATTTCTCACAATATACAAAAAAGAAAGACGGCCACCGGAATTTAAAACCTTGGTTGAAATGCCACATTCCACAAATCATTTCACAACGCATCACACTACAGAGCAACCACGATCACTTCAAACACACGCCACCACAAGTAAAAAAAAAAAAAAAAACAAAAGAAGCTACCTCGCCGGAATGCAAATGGCGCAGAACTCCTTCCTCCTTCTACTACCTCCAGTGCCGCCACATCCTCAATTCACTTCGAATTCTCGCGAAACCGATCCAACGGAGCGAAAACCTTGCGAAACAGACAACGGATCAATCGCTGAACCGAATTCAGATCTTCACCAAGAACAATCGAAGAAAATCAGATCCAAAGAGCACAGATCGTTAGCAGAAGCTAGGGCACAGTGTGAGAGAAAAAAGAGAGAATCGAATCGAATCGAATCGAATCAAATAGAATAGAAGCATGCAATGAAATTAGAAAAGCAGAAAATTAAACACGCACACACATAATTATACCTCGAAATTCAGAAAACGGAGAAGGAGCCGAATGAGAACATGGCGAAATGAAGACACAACGGAAACAGAGGAAAATGGAAAAACAGAGAGAAGAGAGAGAGAGTGAAAAGAGTGTGTCGTGCGAGTGAGCGAGTGAGTTAGTGTGTGTGTGTGTGTGTGTCTCAGTCATTTCCTTTCCTTTCCATGGTTTTTGTTTCTTCTTCTTCTTTCTAGTTTGTGAATTTTTATTTTTTATAGGTTTTATTTAATTTATTTTTTGTAATATTATTATTATAATTTAGTTTTGACGGCGTGTAGCATTGTGGGGGTTAAAATAAAATACGTGTCCCAGTCCGGTTGTACTGAAAGTCTGAATGACAGTTGGTTCCGCCACGTTATTATTGCTTCCACTATGACTTTCAGACCAATTTTAACCCTTTTTTTTTTCTTGTTTGGGATTTGTGCATTTTTTGGTTTTTACTTGCTTCGTGTTTCACATAAAAATAAAAATAATCAAAGATTTTTTATTTTTAAAATTAAAATATTTGTCTTATATAATTTTAACAGTAAATTATTGTGATATTTTCTTAAATTTGTTGAGATTGTACATAATCTTTTGTTTTGTCAACGTATACAACAACTTTTTTTATAGAAGTTCACAGTATAATATTTTTTAAATAATTAAAAATATTTATGTAATATTTTTAAAATAATTAAAGATAATTAGTCTAACATAAAATATGGAGAAGTATAGAGAGAAATTTGATAAAATCTCAATAAACATCAATGTAATTTACTCTATTTTCAATAACTTATTTAGGACTTTAAGAATAAATGACTAATTTAGGAGTTTATATATCTTTCAAAGTATTAATAATATTAATATTGCCATTATTAGTTGCATAGTCTTGTTTGCAATATTATTACCTATGTTATATAGGGATATTATCTAAATATTCATTGTTATTTAATTTCGTATTTCTATTTTGATAACATAATTTTTCATCTGTTATGTGTATCCTATTTCTGAATAAAAATATTAACAAAAATGTTTAGGAGTTTTAAATATGTTTGATATGATATTTTATTTAGAATTATTCCTTTTTTATTCTTTTTAGTCTTTACATTTAACAAATACTGTATTTTTAGTCCTCTGACCAACTTATTTTCAAGGGTTAAAAATAAACATTTTTTTATTTTCAACACCTAGTTTAATAGGAAATATTTTTTAACTTTATTCTTTATTTTTTATCACGTTATCTTAAATTTTATAATTGATATAAAAACAGTATTTTATTTTCTTACAGTTTATATTTTTTATTATTTGAAATAAAATTAAAAAGAAAAACTAAATGAAAAATACAAAGGAAAAAACAAAGGAAATCGTGAACAATAATAGCACGAAAATATAGTACATCTTTCGAGCTAATTTTTGTTTTTAATTTTTAATAAATACTACTGGTAACAAAGTACATGAGTATTTACTTGTCTTATTCTAAGATCACATCCCTAAATTTGTATATAAAAAAATTTACAATAAACTTTTATAAATAACATGAGATAACTTTTATTATTTTTTGTTTAAAAATATTTTAGAAATATTTGTACATGACAAAGATAAAAATAAAAATAAAAGTGAGAAACAAAGATAATTATATGTTACACATATTTTTTTTTATCCTTATAATTTTACAAATATATAAATTTAATTCTTATGTAAAATTAATTATATATTTAACCTTTAATATTTTTAAAGTTAAACAATTTTATTTCATTATTAGTTTATCATTTAAAATTAAATAATAAATATTGATATAACAGTAATTGATAATATGTGTATAAATTAACTTATTTATATAAGAAATTAATAACATTAAAAACAAATAATAAATTTAGTTTTAATATATTTAAAAATTATTTTTTAAAAATAATTATATTTTTAATTTAATTAAAATATATATATTAAAAAAAATATCACTAGTATTCATCAATTACAAATTTTACCACTCATTATCGTTAGTTTTTTAATTTTATCACCAAATTTTTAATTTTTACGCATTTTATTAATAAACTTTTTTCGCATATTTTATCATCATATTTTTTATTTTTATGTATTTTTCATCATATTATTATTAAAATAATGTTATTTCATAAAAAATAATAACAAAATAACATATTTTTTCTTTAATTTTATTTTAATAATATATCAACATTAATAAACTTCACAAAAATTAAAAATATTAATGATAAAATTTACAGGAAAAAAATTAAATAAATAAAATTTGTAAAATAATAATAATAAAATAATAAAATATGTAAATAAATTATTAAATTTATAAAAAAAACAAAATTACACTTTCATAATATTATAAAGATAAAAAGTAAATTTAATCCTATATGTTATACCAAACATGATATCAATTATTTGATATTTAAATAATAGAACTGGACAAATTTATTGCATATTTGGATGGGATTATCTTGAAGGAAACAACGCTTTTTTAAGAAAAAACGTGTGTTTTTTCAAGTCTCGTGTAATTGATAAAATAATCAAAGTAATGATATAGACCTTTTATGAAAAATGCTTTTTAGTATAAACAAAATTTTGAAACTTGTAATACTAATAATATATCATTATATTTTGGTAATTTTTTTATTTTAATAATTAATTACTTTAAATATAAAATTAACTAGTAATAATAATTTTACTACAAAAGTACTGTTTTTAGACAATTCCAATAAAATAAATTATCTTTAAAATATTTTTAATTAACATATTCAAATATAAAAGTTATTTTTATAATCAGTTATAATGACAATTAATTATAGATACAACCAATTATTAAAATATGTCTTCAACAATAACACAAATTCAGCGTGGACAGCTCAATTTTTGAATCCTTAAAATTCAGAAATGTTATTTATATTTATTTATATTTTTTTTGACAGCGTGATTTATATTATTTATTAGGCACTTGATATATCATTCTTAAGCATTTGCAAGGAATGCGAAGGATTAATGTAGAGTTTAACGGGTTTGGTTAAATTAAAATAATTTAGTTTGGACCAAGTTGAATTTACGTAATTTTTTATTAAATTTAAATTAAATTATTTCAATAAATAATAACTTAGATTGAGTTTATTTTTTTAATTTAAAAAATTTTAAATCGTTTTAAATTTGAAAAAAAATTGTAATTTTTTCTTATCATCTTAATAAATCATTATAAAAATAAAATTAAGGACAAAATATATTTTTATTCATTTAATTTTTTATATGTATTTTTTTAATCCCTCAACTAATATTTGACCAATATTAGTTTCTTAATTATTGTTTTCTTTTAGTTTTTGTCTCTATCATCAAGTGTTTTTGTTAATTGATAATGTGATCATTATTTTAAAAATAAAATATATTTTTAGTCCTTTAATTTTTTATGATTTTTATTTTTAATTCTTTAACTAATATTTGATTGATTATAGTTCTTTAACTTTTTTTGTTTGATTTCCAATCTCTATTATTAAATAATTATATAACAATTATTTTTAATTAATTTAAAATATTTTGTGACACAATTTTTTATGATTAAAAAATATCAAAAATTATTTATATAAAACATATTAAAAAAATTGAAACAGTTTAAAATTATTTATTGTCTCTTCTCTACATCCTTCAATACTTTTTTGCAAAAAGTGATTGGAGTGAGTAACTAGTACCTAAACGTGTTACATTTTTTCATCTTCATATTCATCAAAAAATACTACTAGATTTTGGCAATTTTAAACTACAAAAAATTGTTTAATACCTATTATTCAAATAATTTTTTGTGGTTTTTAAACACACAAAAAAAATTCACCATAAAATATTTTAAAATTATTAAAAAAATAACTATTATTTAATAAAAACATTTGACGACAAAGAACAAAAATAAAAAATATAATTAATAGATCAAAATCGATCAAATATTAGTGAAAAAATAAAAATCATGAAAACTTTTTTAACATAAAATAATCAAAACTTAATGGAAACACTTGAGAACTAAAATCATATTTTTTTTAAAAAAATAATTTTTACGTCATCACTTTATAAAAAAAATTGACATTAAGGAATAAAAATTAAATAAAAAATAGTTGAGAGACTAAAACTAATAAATATTAATTGAAGAATTAAAAATAAAAATTATAAATAGTTAAAAGGTTAAAAATATATTTTATTTTAAAATTTAAAAAATATTAATCTCCTAAAAATTACCACAATAAATATAACCAAACATTTTTTAATTTAATTTTTCCTAAAATATAAATTTTGATATTTGTTGTCTTGACTAGACAAATTAATAGTGTACACTTGAATGTTTAATTTCAACTGTTAGTTAAGATGTGACTTATTTAAACAATGCATATTATTTTAAAAAAAATGCTTGGTTATTAACATAACACAAAAAAAATAAACATTTAGTAAATAAAAGTTAAAATATTTTTTTGGTTTATTATATTTTATATTTTTTTATTATAATCTTTTATATTTTAAAATTTTTAATTTTATTCTTTATGTTTTTAAATAGGTCCGTTTTACTATTTTTTTATATAAAAATTTAAAGGATCAAAATGATATTTTAATATTTTTTAATAATTTTATCATTTTAAAAATATCAACCATATAAAAAATATTATCATATTTTCGTATTAATTACTTTAAAAATATTTTTTTTATTATTATGCATTGGTGGAAAGTAGTTATTAATTTTATTAATGACTAATTTTTATCAAGAAATCCGGCTAGACACTTTTAGTAAGATCTCCTCTTTTAACCATAGTTTTTTTTTTCAATCCTAAAACAAAGAGCATATCTACATTATTCATAATTTTTTTACTTATATTAAAAAATATTTTTTTACCCACATAAAAAAATATTTGTTGCCCCATAAAATATTTTCCTATAAATATAAAAAAATATAAGAGGTAACAGATAAAATAAATTAGATTTTTCACTGTAAGATTATGTACTCTGTAAAAAAAAATACAATATCTTA
>JAMLFT010006146.1:0-16490 GCA_026544285.1 Pachyrhizus erosus
AAAATTTTAAAATAATATTACATTTGAATATGCAAAATTTTGCTAAATATTTAAATTTATTTTTAAAAATTGATTTTTTTTGTTATTTTTTTAATTTCTTTTGTTATTTTAGGTGGGTTAGTCGATTAGTGAGTCAACCTGTTTAATCTACTAATCTATGATGAGTCAAATCCAACCAATATTTTTAAGACTCAATAGATAGTGAACTAAATTGAGTTGGTTCATTTAGAAGGTGGGTCGGGTCTAACGAATTGAATGATTCGTTGTGACAATTATAATATTAAGTCCATTAAATATTAAGGATAACACTGACTAAATAAAGTCAACAAATTTTATTATAATAAAAATAAAAATCACTTAAAATTTATAACTAAAGTTCAAATATCATATTATAAATTTTTATATCAAGATATAATATAAATTATTCATTCAAAAGTATAATTATACATTTTTAGATAAAATATGTTTATGATTTTTTTTCAAGTTTAGTCTCTCAAATTTTAAAATATTTATTTTTTGTTCTTCTAAATTTGAAATACACAACTTTTAGTCTTGAAAATATTTTAGTTAATGGTTTTAAGGAAATGAGAAAAATAATTCAGGTAATGCTTAATATAAAAACATATATTTCAAAATTAAAAGAAACTTAAAATAGATAATTATTTTTAGAAAAATTTAAAAATTTAAAGAAATCAAAACTTATTTTATCCTAAATTATTTATTTATTATATTATAACTGTTAACATTCTTAAATTTTACCTTAGCAATTTACATCTATTCATAGATAAATTATTTTATAATTTTAAATATGTTCTTATCTTACAAATCATTAGATTTTTTATAACATCTTCTCTATTAAATTTTAAACTATATAATTTAATGTATTTTATATTTTTAATTTTAGAGTAAATGACACTCTCCTCCCATGAAAAATGATATTATTACACTGCCTTCTCTTATATTGAAATATACTTATTAATCTATTTAACTTAACATAATTAAAGTTAATTATTTTATTCTTCCGTCTAATCTTAAAATATAAAGCAAACTATGTTTTTCTCTATTATAAGATGTAAAATATTACATTATTATCTCCTTTTTGATGTTAAAAAACATAACTTAATCTGCTTAATTTAACATTAGAGAAAATATTCATCATAAAATTTAAATTAAAATATATGATAAAATATTTTTAATTATTAAATTATCATTCACTCACTCAATAAATATTTTTAATATATAATTAAATTTAAAATAATTTATTAAATTGATAATTAAGAAAGTTATGAGATAAATTATATTCGTATATATAGACATATCAATCTGTATATATTATATTAAATTTTAATAATTATATTTTATTTAATAATATATTTTTAATATAAATTGATCCATTCAAAAAGATGTATAATTAATATATAATAAAGTGTAGTATATTTGTAATTGTTAAAGGAGAAAAATATTATTTTATCATAAAAAGAAAAAATAGTGTAATACTTACATTTTTAAGGGTTTTAGAAAAACTAATTCAATTGAAGTTAATAAAGTTTTAATGAAAAATTAAAAAAGAAGTAAAGTCTCACATATTTAAATCTATTAAAAAAAGTGTAATTTTTAATTTAAGAAAAAATAATTTTATAATATTTATATCTTTTAAATGAGAGAAACGTAATTTACTCTTAATTTTAACATAAACACACTGATATATACTAGTTATCTTAAAATATATCGTCAATTATAATAATATTAAAGTAGTCTAGTCATATTTAAATTTAAGGAGCTTTAACTTGAAAAATATTTTTATTTTAAATTATATAAAAAGATTAATGGTCATATATTTATAATTTAAAATTATTATCTAATTACATTTTATAATTAATATTTTTTAGATTATTATTATAAAAATTAATAAATTTATGTTACGTTATAATTTATGAATAAAAATTTAGTAAATAGTTTTTTCTCTTTAAAAAAATTGAAAAATTCTCAAACGAAACTGCTTTTAAGATTTTCAAACAACTTATGGAAAGTAATAGAAGATAACTAGAAAACTGAAAAAAGCAATTATTGCTGGTTCAAGAAATCAATGACACTTGAAGTTGAACCGCTCACAATCTTCCTCGTATTAACCTTGAATCTCCATCTTCTTTGTATTAACCTTGTTATAACGTTAATAAACTAATAAATGCATACACATATATTAATTCAATTTTTCATTTCTTTTATTTTTCTCTTCTTTCTTTGTATATATGGCATCTTTCACTTCTCTATCTTTTCTCTGTGTCTCTCACTAAGTATACAGACTACTCATGTAATGTATACCAATCAAAGTAAATCATTTACTATAATGTAGTACACACAATATCCATCATTTAAAACACAACCTAAAATTAGAGCTGCATTTGCTGAAAAGATCTCCTTATTCATCAGGACAAAACAATATTTTAAAAATTGATTGTCGAAGATATTTTTATTCACAGATCATTAATACACTGGTATTATTTCCAATGAAAAATTGTAACTTTCAATACAACAACCAACCCCTTCCTATCGAATTTCATTAACTACTATTCCTACCTTCCATTTGTTAGATATGTAATGTCATGTCAGCAAGCCAAATAAAAGTAAATCAAAGAGAAATAAATGAGGAATCTGTTTCTTCTGTCTTTTCCACCCTACCATCCTTCTCTAAATGTTAACAAGCAAAACAGCTGAAAGAAGACTCATGTCACTGTCCATTGTGTTGTGCCTAAGAAAGCTTTGATTCAGGAAGCACCAGAGAGAGCAGCAGAGAATGGAGAAGCACCAAGCACGAAAAAGATAATTCTCACGTAAAAAGTTAATGCCCCATTATGGTAGTTACTAGTTCTCCTGGAGCATGCTTCCCATAATCACTCCATTCTTGAGAGAAATTATTATACAGTCCGAGATTACGACGATCTTTCTCAATTTTTACATAAAACATAATCGAGTTTTATAAATTTGTTCTTGTAAATTATAAATCTCGATTACGTGGCATATGAAAATTAACTGGAACTATAGCCATTTGATAGTCTGGAACCATATGATAATTTCTAATATCTTTGCCTTGTAGACTTTGTCTAAGCCTTGGACAACTAGGCAACCTCTTTTGGCACGGAGAACTTGAGTCCCAAACAGCGAAAAAGTAGAGCCATGTTGAGGTCAAAATAATACCAAAAAGCTTCCCCCAAAACACCGTAAACGCTAAGCTTATGAGAACCAAGTATATTCCAAAGCACCCGAATTTCTTTTGCTTCTCTAGTGGGCCTCCATGACCACCCTCTTTCCTTTTTTCAATGGTAGAGTAGTAACTTGACACGTTCTTTGATTGCAATGATGCGTGTGAACTCGAAGGTGAGGCTAAACCGTGTGAAGATGAAGTTGGCAAAGGCGATTGAAGGGTTTTGGTTTTTCCAAAGGTCAAATACTTAGACTTATACCCAAAAGAATCATGGATGTAACGATTTTTATGGTGATCTCTTCTATTCTGCAAGCCAAAGACATTTAACTTAAAATAAGAAAAAACTCAAGTAAAACATAAAAATTAGTAAATAGTATATACATTAAAAGTATAACGATTTTTCAACTGTACATTAATTACAAAATATCATTTATTAACTTTTATAATAAGTTTGAGTGATAAGAATAAATCTAAGTAGATAGGATATAAAAAGTTATGTAAATTGTAAGTGAATAATATAAATGAATTTAAGAGACTAACCAATATGGTTTCGTAGAACACAGCTTTGATGACCCGAGAAATCCTGCGTTTTGGTGAAACATGGTGAAAATATAGGGATTTAGTTTCTGAGTTGTTCATCACGTCGTGCTTGTCTGAAGAGGAGATGCGTGGAAAACGACAAGCAGCAGAGTGATGAGATGCAACTTTGGACTCTAGCATGCAATCCATGTCAACGACAGGGCGAAAACAGAGGAGGAACTTGTTCTTCGTAAAGCTCCTCATGATTTTGCTGGATGAAGATATTTTTGGCAAGGGAAGATCACAAGGGCTAACTCTGATTTTGATTTTTGGGTATTTGGATTGTTGGTTGGTGGGTTGGTTCTATAGCTAGACAAAAGGCAGTGGCTAGAGGGCATTATATATAACATTGGCATGGTCTTGGACAAGGGTTTGGTTCTCTATTAACCTGAGGTGACCGTTAATTATTATTATTTTTATTTTTTATTTTTGCTTTTTATTTTGTTTGAGTGAAAGAGTAGAAAGTGGGGGGAAGAAAAGGAGGAGCCACTTTGGGGGTACGTGTGAGGGACATGTTGAAGGATGGGACATGTAAATATATTTTTTTTTTTGAGAAAGAGAGAAGAGGACAAAGGGAGGGGCTCTTTTATTGATATTAATTTTCCAATAGCATAAAGGAGATAGAGAAAGAGAGAGTCTTTACTCTTTATGGATTGTGAGTCAGGTGGCATGGAGAATATATGAACTGTTGCTGTGTCGTCTAAAGGAAGGGTTTTGCGTGGTTGTGTATTAAATTTTAAGGTACGGAGGATTTTGCCCTATTTAAGATAGTTTATTTTGGATTCGGATTGAGATCATGATACAGAACCAGTTAATTTTTCATTTAGGATAAGCAATTATTTATAGCTTGTGTTGATTTCCATTATTTGATGTGATTTTAAAGGGTAAATTGCCTATTTAATGCACTTCCAAACACACTTTATAGATACTAGAACTCCCGTGTTATCCAATTGCTAATTTGGAGCTTATTGCTTGACACATATTACGCCTTGCTTTACATGATCAATTTTTTTAGCTAAATAAATTAAATTTATATTTTTCTAAAAGACTATTTAACTAGAAATATTACATTTTACAATCTTGATTACCAAATATCGAATAAGGAAAGTATGGATTAACCGAGACAAGTTTAAACACAAGTTCAAGTGTTTAGACTCATTAAAATTCTGGTACACTAATAATGAATGTAGTTTTTAACTCCAAGCTTTTATTGCAATTAACTGCTGTGTTTTAATTGCAAAATTAACTTAAAATATGATGCTAACAATTTGCACAAGGAAGTGGAATAAAGTGAGATTTAAATCATAACTATCCGCCAACGTTAAGTAGGGTGGCAATTTAGTTAATTTATTTATTGACCATCTAATTCATTTAAATATAAATATAACCAATTTATTCAATTATAAAAATAAAAATGAATGAATTACTTGGATTAGATCACTATTTGTTACTGAACGGATAATGAGTGATTAAAAGCATATTTTATAATCCATCAAATTAAGTAGATCAACCAAAGTTTATTGGTTGAATCTAAGTCTTTAAGGAACGAGTCATGAATGTTATAGTGTATGAGCGAGTGGGTACAGGAATATGTATGGATACATTTTGTTTTGAAAAATAAAACCTAATACACTTTAAATATATGGGTCAGACATATATCTGTAAAAATAAAATGGTTACTATATGGGTTGAACAATTTTTTATTAAATGAGTCATAACTATATTAGATTTTTTAACATACTTACAATGATCCATGGATACATGATTTATTTTTTACTCATCTAATTCATTTTAAAATTTATTCAATCCATCTATATGTATAACTTTGTTTTACATGTTTATATTTGATATAATATCAGGTACAAGTTTTATAAGTACTTACTTTAAAAAATTGATTGAAGATGCATTTAGACACATCATGGATCCAATGCAACTCGTAAACATGATCAACCTCCTACTTTAAAAATATGAATTGATTTGAGCTTTTCGGGTAGATCGAATAATAGAGAATATAATTCAATTATCATTGAATTGGATATTAGATATAATGAACATTTTAAAACTCTATGAATCTAAATAAACACAAACTACCTTAATTTTCTTTTCTCCCCTTTCTCTATTATTTCCATTTTAATTTAATTTTTTAATTATATTTTTATAAAATTTTAAAACATATGTAACTATATGCATAGTATGATATTTTATCCTTGTTTTCAAAAGTTATCATTTTCATACATATTTTCTTTTAAAAAATTTAAATTATAATTACACATATATTAACTTAAATTTGAATCGATCAAGCCAAAATTTAGAGACAATTTTTTCGAAATGTAAAAGATTATTAAAGTAAATTTTATCCTTCCTAATATTTTTTTCATTACATAAATAAAAATCATACCTTGACAGACTCATGTAATTAATTCTGATACACTAATAGTGAGTCATTTCTATACACACGCAAGTCGTATAATTTATCTACCAATAAATTAATTGATAACTTTAAACTCCAAGTTTTAATTATAAAATTAATTTAAAACGCGGTGGTAATAATTTGGGCAGTCAAATGCTTCAAGTAAAGGCAATTGAACAAAGAAAGATTCAAATCAAAATCACGTCCCAACTTTATTATGCATGTGGGTTTATTTGACAAATGTTTACATGATAGAATATTATGTACTGGTTTCATAAACGCTAACTAGAAAAATGATTGAATACGCATGTATATGGAATAAAGAAAACTAGACGAAGACGGATAATATGACAACTTGTTAATTTTACCCTACTTTTATCAACTAAATTAAGTCCAAACTATATTTATACCTGAATTAAAGGAATTTTTCTGGAAGTTGTTTCAAATTATTCCGTCCTGAAAATTGACACATATCTTTTCCTCATTTCCATCCCACTCGGTGCTGCGTTACAACCCGAAAAGCTCTGAATATGCTTGATGTTGCATTTCTTTTGAGTCTTTGTGATGCATATAAAATAAAAAATTCAAAACAATTGTGAACATTAGTTAAGTCTAAAATAGTTTAAATAATATTAATAGACTGAATTTATTGATTATAGATGCCGAAGTTTTTGTTCCTTTCCCATTATGAATGGCATATAGTAATAGGACACATTCTATTAACCTTTGACGATGAAAGCACAAAGTAAAGTTTCACTTATTCCTTTATTTGTTTCTTCCTTAGCTCGTTCATGTTTCTTTTCCCCCGCATGATTCACGAGTCATGCATGGCTGCATCATATTTTATTGCGGTAAACACTTGGTCTGAGTGAGAGTGCTTTTGGAATGGTTTCTTAAAATATTTGACAGTGGTATTCTTTAATACCAGGGTGTTTTTGTTCTTTAAACTTTCCTCCTTTGTGCTTCAAGACCCTGAAGTTAAATTGTAAAGCACATGTTTAATGAGTAAAATATATGCTCAATGGAAACCACTTTTCTGCAAATTATACCTTTTTTATATAAGCTTTTCTGGAAGTAATTTTTTTTTTAAAAGCTTACGAACTAAGATCTCCTAACAATTACTATTTCATTATGTAAGTTAGTTTTTATTGGCAAGTCGAATTGCTTTAATTTGCTAGCACTATGATCTGCCATACATTGTCAATATTCAATGAAACTAAAATACTATTGAAAGACGGAGACCATAAATTTATTATATAAAGCGGAACTTTTTTCGTGGGGACTTCCTGAGGAGGCTTGGGTAGTATAAATTGGAGAAATGATAACGTTCAGTGATAATGTTCATCTAAACGTTGATAAGAAAGTTAGTTAGCATTAATCATTTCAATAATCTCATTAACGATTTATGAGATATATTTAATTATATATCAGTGTCACAAATATATAATTACATTGATTTAAATAATTTTTTTAGTCACTATAAAATAGAGATGTTTTGATTTTAGTTTTTTTATTTTGATATCTGTTAATTATTTTTTTTAATTTTAGTTTTTATTATTGACATATTTTATTAAATATAATGGTGATAATATTATCACAGTATTATGGTGATGTCATTATATATCACATCATCAAATGTGTTTAGCCAACAAATGATGATGTCATTAAAAATATTATGATGTCATAAAGTTAAAATAAAAAATATATTTATAAGGATAAAATACAAAAAAATTACTTAAGTTTTTAATAATGATTTATATTGTCATAGTTCAAATGACCAATTAGAATCCAACACAGATAAACTTAAGGTGAATACCAATCATGATCAATTTAAAAAAAGTTTAAGCGAGAAAAAAAAATCTAAACATGAAATGCATTTAGAAGTAATTTTTCAAGTCAAATTAAAAAAATGTCATGATTTATTAAAAAAAAGGAAATAATGGGTAATTATGTAGAAAAAATCACATTTATTTACTCTTTACTACCTATGAGTCAAAGTTAGTCAAAGTTAACTACTAATATGTTTGGTTGCATGTCACTAGAATCTTGACAGACATTCCTCTATAGCATTTCAATATTGCTTTTGTGTCCATTTTGACTTGGTTTTCTCATTGAATGTGTTATCATTAGATATTTTAATAATTAATTTACACTATTAATAATCTGTAAGACATATTTAACTATTATTGTCATAATTATAGATCAATAATTAAATATAATCACATTCATTTATTATTTATTACTTATGAGATGAAATTAACCATATTTATGAATATGTATAATCATGTGTGATAGGTAGAAGTTGGATGAAAAATTCTTAGCAGTACGATAATCACTACTCTATTTATTATGAGGTAGATCCAATTGAATAATTAATTAATTGAATCAAATTTTGTAAATGATTAATTGAATCGTTTATATAATAGCCTTAAATATATATTTGGTACCTGATAAATTTGTAAAATTTGTTTTTTATTCTTAATTTTTTTTGCAGTTTTTTGTCTCTAATAAATTTTTTATTTTATTTTTTGTTATTAAATTACTATTTAAATCACTTTATTTTATTTTTTTTAAAACGTTATCTATGTATATTTAAGGACCAAAACAAAATAAAAAATTATTAGAGATAAAAAAGTTAGAAAAATTATTAAGGAATAAAAACAAGATTCTCATATTTATCAAAAATCAAAAAACATATTTAAGTCTATATAATAAGAAAAAAAATTGTATTTAATGATTAAGTTTTTATTTATTTGCAACTTATAAAAAATACTCTGTCTACCCAAGGAATGTTAGAGTTATGGGATTTGTCTTATTTAAAATTTGATTTTTTAATAAATTTTAGACAGAGTTTTTGTTATTATTGTATATTTCATTTTTTATGTTTTGTTTCAATTAGTTAATTTAAATTTCAAATAAATATAATGGTAGATTAGAATTTTTAGGAATTTCAAATTGATTGGAAGCCTAAATAAAAACATTCTTATTTATGAAATTAAATGATGATTTTTCTTCAATTTGAATTTCTCTATTTTATTTTTAAGTTTTAATGTTTCTATATTTTAATTTATAAATTATTTTCAATAATGGTATAAAAAACTTGTTTCTTACAAGTTGAGGCAAAATTTTTATTGAGTGTTAAACACAGTGAGATTAAGTGCAAACAACATTGAGTGATTTTTTTTTAAGCAATTGTGGTGTAAATGTGTTTACTTCCAACGAATCATTTGTAATTCTAATATTTAATGGTAAAAATGATCACATTTAGGCTAGCAAGATGAAGTTTTTTTTTTTTTTTTAAATCTCAAGGTTTATGGAATGTTATAATCTTAAAGTTGATCTACTGCCATTGAGAAAGAAATCCTATTATTGCTTAGACAAAGCTTGTGAGAAAGAGAAGTTTAAGAAAGATAAAGTCATAATTTCTTGCATTCAAGACTTGCAAATCACATTTTCACAAAAATCATGGACTTGGAAGCACATAAATAAGTGAGACATGATTAAGGATGAATTTAAGGATGATAATGGGGTCAAATTTGTTAGGCTTCTCACATTGAAAAGATAATTTAAATTGATGAAGATAAAAAATAATAAATTTGTCAAAGATTATTCTAACAAGTTAATTGTAAATCAAATGTAAATTCTTGGTGAGACATCATATATATATTAGACGTTGTAGAAAAAAATGGTTTGATGCTTGAAAAGTTTGAAGCCAATATCTTTGTAATTGAAAAGTCATGTTATTTGTAAACTCTTGCAATTATAGAGTTAACCAACAAGCTTCATGCATAAGAGTAAAAAGTCTAAATGAGAAATGATGAAGTTGTTGAAGGTGTCTTTCAAGCAAAGTATAATGAAATGCATTTTGAAAATCTACAGTCTTCCAATAACAACAAAGAGAGAGATGAAGGTTCTTCGAGAAATGAAATTTTTTTACCTTATTGTCATTGACAAAGCATCAACCATGTTGAGGATGATTGTTGGTATAAAGATAAACCTTTTTTTCATTGGAACTTTCACAATAAAATTAGTCATAATGAAAAGTATTGCAAATAAAAGAAAAAACACTCTAAGCAACAACTAGAATAAGAGGCAAAATTGATTGAAGAAGATAACATTGATGATGAACATTTATTTATGACATCATAAGAACTTAGTTCACATGAATTGAATACTTGGCTCGTTAATAGTGATTGTACTAACCACTTGACCAAATGTTTATCATTTTCTTCCTCCATTAATAGATTAATTCAACCTCAAATTAAGCTAAGAAATGGTGACATTATGCAAGCCCAAGAAAAAAGGATAATTTCTACATTAACCAAAAAATGTATAATAAAATGTCTTTACATTTCAAAACTGGATTAAAATCATCTTGTATTCTCAAAAATATGAAAGTGAGAATATTTATTCTCATGTTTGTTAAAAGGTTATAAAAAAAAATATTTTTAGGCATTTTATTTATGAAAGAGTTGCATAGATATGTTTACCTAACTTTTATTCCAATGGTAAGAGGGTGGTAAAGTTACATTCCTATAAGAATGTGAAAAGTTATGTCTTAACTCCATTACAACTCCTATTTTTACTTTTATTTTCTATTTAATTATTTTAAAATATAAAAAATATTCATGAGAATATTAAAAGTTAACTAAACATATTTTAAGATATATCCAAGAATAACATTCTCAATTATAACATTTATGGGAATGTGATTCTTGAGAATGTAACATCATAACTTGAAGCAAATGTCCCTCAAGAAATGGATATGAAATCTCTTTCAAAGAAAACTATTGTTATATCATTGATGAGTATAAAGTTGATGGCAAATATTTAAATGATTGGGACCAATTTTTATTGAAAGTTTAATTTAATTAAAGATTGTGATTTTAACACCGAAATTGACAAGAGTGATCTTTAACCTGATGGATTTGGTCACATTAATTTAAGTTCATTAAAGTTCATGCAAGATAAATTTAAAATGACAAATCTTGGCATATGGTATTTAAAGACAAAAGGAGTTAAATGAAATGGCTATGAAGACAATTATTTAAGCTAAGAAATTGATGGATAACTCATTGGCACAATAAGTAAATGCTTTTAATATCAAGTTTGAAATTCATGGAGGTAAAACTTAGCATTTCTATGAAAAATATTAAGGAGGAGTGTTAGAGTTATGAGATTTTGTCTTATTTAAAATTTGATTTTTGAATAAATTTCAGGTAATGTTTTTTTGTTGTTGTTATTGTTGCATATTTCATATTTTATGTTTTATGTTAGTTAATTAATTTTGTAATGATTAAATGAAGACCCCTTAATTTTATGTAACTTTAAAGTCCTATAATTTTGATGATGTCATAATTTGTAACATACTCGACTTCTATTATGAACACTAGTATATAGGATGATTGTTATAGTTTTTATTGTCTGAATGATTGTGAAATCATGCATATAGGCTAGATATATTTTCATTTTGACAATTTTTCATTAATCAATCATTGGTTCTCATTATTTTTTGGATAATGATTGAGTTTAGGTGAAAAAATCCTTTAAAAATGATTAGATCTCAATCAAAGAACAAAATAATTGATTATCTACTTATATAATCCATTATCCACTAATGATAATTGATTATCCACTTATATTAATCAATTATCTCAAACTTTGATTTTTTTTTTTGCAAAATCAAATTGTTTCATAAATAATCAATTATTCACTTGAAATAGTAGATTATTTGTACTAGAAATTGAATTGAGCCTTATGCAACTAATTGATTATCTTGCAATATAATAGACTATTTAGTTCATTAAAGTTTCCAAATGATAATAAGAAAAAATAATCGATTATCCTTAGTAATAATAAATTATCTCAGTTCTAAAAACTATTTAACCACAATTTTGAAGTCTTTTAAATATGACACTCTTTCTCGCATATCAATTAGTATTTTCAATCAGAGAGTACCTTGAAATTGTGTATCATCGTCTTAGAATTCACTTGAATCAAATTTTCTTTTATCATTATGAAATTTATGGATTTTGATCAAGCTAAATGAAGGAAATATAAAAGCATTATAAAAAGAACTTCAATTATTTGTATATTCACTCTAGGTAAATTATTTCCTTTTACGTTCTTTTAATTTTTGTTTTTGGGAAGGTTTTCTAATTGTACTACATGTAGATAGGTTTTCTACATTACATTGGTCATTGATAGTTTTTCAAGAGGTATGATGCATATGGTGTGCATTTGTATGTGACTTTATGTGTATACAAATTCAATAGTGAATTATGTCCAAGCTTAGGTTGTCTTGGATAGCATTGGATGTGAATTTTAGGTTGAAATTGAATCAGTATAAATCTTATGTTTCTCTTTTATCTCTTATAATTTATTTTCTTGATTCATATTATAAGTTTGTTCTATGATCATGTGTTAAAATTTGTTCTAATAATAATAGACAAGAAAACACAACTAATCATACTCTATCATACTAAGGATTCAAAGAAACATTTTCACTTGCAAACAGATTTATAGAAAGAAAAGTGGCTTTCAAAGAAATTTGAAAAAGAATCCAATTCACCCCCTTCTTGTATTCTCTATGAAATAAGACATTTTTATCTAACAAATTTAAATTCCAAATTTATCTAATAGTATATTGAATTGTTCAAGAATTTTTAATTGATAATAAGCATAGGTATTCTCATTTATGAATTTCAATGGTTTTTTCCTCCAATTTTAATCTCTTTATTTTCTTTATAAGTTCCAATATTTTTATATTATTTTAAAAAAATTCAACAAGGAAAAATGAGAAATTGAGTTTACATTATTTTGACTATTTTTGTGTGATATATCCCATTTGACTAATTGCATATAAATTGCTCTTATTGCTTGAGGCTTGTACCCATCCAATCTTTTATGTTTCATTATTGAAGAAATGTGTAGGCTCTCCCTTATATCAATATGTTCTATTTCCCTTGGTTTTCACGGATGACCATCTTATTATTTCTCCAGTTGAAATTGTTGATGTTTATCATATAAAGGTGTGTGATACTTTGGTGCATGATGCTCAAATACGTTAGGTAAGATTAAATAATTGTACTAGGGAATCTCTATGCTATATTTATGTGGCTTATCCCACCTTTGATAGGACCAAGGTCATTCTTAATAGGGAGGACAATGTGATGCTTAATCTTTGAAGACTGAGTGACATTTGATCTAAGAAATATGGTGAGAAAAGGTATTGAAGCATTGTGTGAACTAAGGAAAAGTAACATGATGCATAAAAAGTCGTTGAAGGTGAGAGAAAATGAGGAAGTATGATGGTGAGAGAAAATGAGGAAGTATAAAGGTGAGAGCAAAAGATGCAAGGGTAATAAAATATTATGAAACTTGTTTACTACTTGTTCTCTCTTATATGGATCTAGTTTTTTTCAAGTATTTTCCTTATACATATTGATTTAAGTGACTCTATCCATTTGTCATAATTTTTGAATAAGAATATTGATCAATCTCCTTCAAAGAATATAGATCACTATAATTGATTATGACATTTTTGGGTGCTTATGGAATTGAGAAATGATGTCTTTATAATAACTTCCTTCATTTTTTTCAATAAATAATAAATAATCCATTCATAATCAAATTATTTAAAAAATTATTTTTAATAAAAATCAAAACTATTAAATGAAATAATAGATAACAAATAAAAGTTTAACAATATCCTCTTAGCAGGTGCAACAAAAACACAGATAAATAATTATTCTATAAGTCTCAATTGCATTAAGAATAATTAAATGTTTTTTAAAAAATCTCTCTAATGACTTTTAATCCTTCAAATAAATATGAAATTCTTTCTTGAAGTAATGAGGTGCATGAACTTACATGGAGAAGACAATGGAAGACAAATAAAAATAATAGAGGAGAGAAAATGAGAGGGGTGAAAATCTTTGAAAAAGATGAGTTGAACGAGGATGAAGGTGGGAAAAAGGGTTTTGTAAAGGGAGTGAGTGTAAAAATAGAAAGTATTTTAGATAAATGGAAAGTTTTAAAAAAATTGGGGGTGGGGGTGTAAAGAATAAAAAGTTGTGCAAATAACAAATTCCTTATCATAATTTCCTGGTTTAGTTGGGTTTGTTAATGTAACTTCGGCTATTATGAAAATACTTTGCCAATTGCTATTTACACATCTCTTTTTTACTATCACGCTATCTTTTTCATGTATTTTATGTTTTTTTCAAATATTCGCTCTTTCTATAAATTAAAAGCTGAAATTATTTGTGTACATTCTATTCTGTAAATAATTTCAAAAAGCACTTTTCAAGTAAACCCCCTTTCAAGGCACTTTTTTCTAGAATGACAAAATGGAATATGGTGATAAGAGTGTTCTTCAGTTGCGCGATACTACACCGCATGATGTCATTCACCTTCGACAAGTCCTTCACATTGATGTCACACAATGGCTACAAAAGGCTTCATGGTTCAACAGAACAACAAGAAGTGAGAGTGTGTGGCAGAGGAGGAATGGTATACCATAGCCTTGCCACTATTCATACATTGTCATGTGTAGAGTTGAAAATAATTACACTGAATTGAAAACATGCCCCCACTCAAAAAATGCCTTGGAAACATTTGAATGGTTTAATTTTAGGGAAGAGGGTATAATTGATAAAGATTTTAAAAAATCCTAAAGGGGTGTACTAGTAAAAAAGGAGTCGTAAATAGAATTTCCCTTGTCGAACTCACTGATCCTTTTTTGTTTTTGGTGAATGAATTCACTGATCTTTTGTGCCTTTAGCAGCATGATTTTTATAATCAGTTACATAGAAAATCTTGTAAATTTGAAAATTTGTTCGAGCATATTGAAATGTCGTCCAACCCACAAATAAAGGTTATTTTAACGCGTCACTCAATTACTCCATGAGCATTTAAAATTAAGTTTGAAAAGTCTAAACTCAATTTTAACCTTTTTAAACATGTCTGAATTCTCTAAAAGTTTGTTAGCTATAACTCGATCTAGATTCTACATATATATATATTTTTTTCAAAACTTAAATATCAACTTGATTTAAAAAAAATTATTTTTTATTTTAATTTTTAAAAAAATAATTTGATTTTAAATTTTTAAAGATTTTTTTTAGTTTTTACTATCAAATAATTTTTTTATTTTACTCATTATTATCTATTAAATAATGACGTAATAATATATTAACAATTTAATAACTTATCATATTATTAAAAAATTTAACAAAATAATTATGTATAATTTTTTTTATCAAATTGTATTTTAATTATATGATAAGTTAAAGTTGGATTATCAAAATTATTATTATGATATCGTTAATAATTACCAATAAAGACTAAAAAAATATTTTTAAAAAATCAAAATTATTTTTTAATAGAAAAAATCTATTTTTTAGAATCAAATTCATATTTAACTCATTTTTAAATTATAAATTTGAACTCTTACTCTTGTCACTTTTCAATTAACACATTTATATATATTTCTCTTTTTTCATTATACAATGATGACTACATATAACTTATAAAAGTGAAAATAAATCAATAAAAATTAAATTATTATTATTATTTATTATATTCAATTCAAATTATTTGTCTCTTAAATTATAACATTTGTTATTTTGTAAAATTATATTAATTATTATTATACTATTATATTCAAATTCAAATTAAATCCTATTTTTATATTTTAAAAAACCTATTATTTTTAAAATATTATTGTTATAAGATATATCATTTTATCCTTAGTAACTAAATTAGTACTAGTACTTTTTATTTTTTATTTGTATTTTCATGTATCTTTTATTAATTTTTTTTAAAATTAAATATGATGAATAACAAAAAAATTGCATTATTTAAAGTACCTGCATATCTAGGAATTAAATTCAAAACTTCATATTAAATTAAAATATTAAAATGACTCTACACTAGTTGATCAGTCACTGTTAGGTGGTAATAGTTTTAAAATTTGACATAAAGGAAAATGTAACACTTGTTAATTAATTTTATATAAAAGAAAATAATATATTACATGTTAGTTTTTTAAAATAAGTATTAAAAAATAAATTTTTATTAAAAATGTGATAATTTATCAAAAAGAATATCTTGCAATTATTGTTTAATGATAAATTTTTATATATTTTTGCCTGTTTAATTGTTTAGTATTCTGTTGTTTATATATATATATATATTTATTTTATATTTATAAAATTTTATAATAAAAATGATTTTCACATATATTTTAGCTGGAATATTAATTGAGAAAATAAGTCATACATTAATAATATAAAT